>OY740805.1:34766916-34817868 GCA_963514005.1 Raja brachyura
TGTGTGTGAGTGTGTGTGCGTGAGAGAGTGCGTGTGCGTGAGAGAGTGCGTGTGTGTGAGAGTGCGTGTGTGTGAGAGTGCGTGCGTGTGAGAGAGTGCGTGCGTGTGAGAGAGTGCGTGCGCGTGTGAGAGAGTGCGTGCGCGTGTGAGAGAGTGCGTGCGCGTGTGAGAGAGTGCGTGCGCGTGTGAGAGAGTGCGTGCGCGTGTGAGAGAGTGCGTGCGCGTGTGAGAGAGTGCGTGCGCGTGTGAGAGAGTGCGTGTGTGTGTGAGAGTGCGTGTGTGTGAGAGTGCGTGTGTGTGAGAGAGTGCGTGTGTGAGAGAGTGAGTGTGAGAGTGTATGAGAGACTGAGTGTGTGTGAGAGTGACAATGTGTGTGAGACGGTGAGTGTGTGTACGAGAGACTGTGCGTGTGTGAGAGTGTGTGTGACATATACTGGTAACAAGAAAACCTGCTGATTTTGAAATGTTGAGAATCTCTTTTTAACAAGAATGACCTCCATGTTCGTGTGTTTTATGGGTGTGAATCTGTGTCCGATTTGTTACAGTGAGAACCCTTTTAACCTGTTGGTTGCTTCGGAACCGTTGGGAAATTCCATTTTCTTTGGCCCTGTCTGTGTCTGCCTGGAATGCTGAGAGAGAGACCCAGACCCAGGTTTAGCCAAGGGATTACACAAAAAGCTGGAGAAACTCAGCGGGTGCAGCAGCATCTAAGGAGTGAAGGAGATAGGCGACGTTTCGGGTCGAGACCCTTCTTCAAGGGTCTCGACCCGAAACGTCGCCTATCTCCTTCACTCCTTAGATGCTGCTGCACCCGCTGAGTTTCTCCAGCTTTTTGTGTAACCCTCGATTCTCCAGCATCTGCAGTTCCTTCTTTAACACTTAGCCAAGGGATTGTTCTTGCAAGTTTATGGGAGCTTTTATTTCTCTTTTGTAAAACCCCTCTCGAATTTCAGAGGGAAAGGGCGGTGCGTTGTGAGTCTTTGTGTTGCTGTCAATAGTTGGCAGCCTGTCTTGTCTGCAACAGGAAATAACAGTCCTCCCTCATCTGCTCTGCCCGATTGTCTGGATGCACTACTGCTGCTGAATGACCTGTACGCAACCATCCATTTTAACCCCCCCCCCCCCCCCCCCCTCCCCCTCGTCATTTGGCTAAAAAACTAATGTGGTGACAGTCTTGCCTTCAAAAACACCAAACAAGTAAGACTGTAAGATGGACACAACATTTGGAGTAACTCAGCTGGTCAGGCAGCATCTCTGGAGAAACGGAATAGGTGGCGTTTCGGATCATAAGCTCCTAAGTGATAGGAGCAGAATTAAGCCTTTCGGCCCATCAAGTCTACTCCCCCATTTAATCATGGCTGACCTATCTTTCTCTCTCAACCCCATTCTCCTGCCTTCTCCCCATAATCCCTGACACCCATACTAAAAGGACTGGACAAGTTAGTTGCAGGAAAAATGTTCCCAATGTTGGGTGAGCCCAGAACCAGGGGCACAGTCTTAGAATAAAGGGGAGGTCATTTAAGACTGAGGTGAGAAAAAATTTTTTACCCAGGGAGTTGTGAATTTATGGATTTCCCTGCCACAGAGGGCAGTTGAGGCCAAGTCGCTGGATGGATTCAAGAGAGAGTTGGATAGAGCTCTAGGGGCTGGTGGTCAAGGGATATGGGGAGAAGGCAGGCACGGGTTGTAGATAGCAGACAATCAGCCATGATCACAATGAATGGCGGTGCTGGCACGAAGGGCTGAATGGCCTCCTCCTGCCCCTATTTTCTATGTTTCTATCTAATCAAGAATCTATCTATCTCTGCCTTAAAAATATCCATTGACTTCACAGACATCTTGATTCTGAAGGGTCTCTACCCAAAAACATCACCTATTCATTTTCTCCATCGATGCTGCCTGACCCGCTGAGTTACTCCAGCACCTTGTGTCTTTTTTTTTTGCCAACCAGCATATGCAGTTCCTTGTTTCTATTGAACTCTGCTTCTGAAGTTTAACTCAGGATGCCTTTCTTTCCCAAGGCTGTTGCCTCTCTCTGCCGGCCTGCTCTCCCTCAGCCCTTGGGCTCCTCCTCCTCCTTTTCCTTTCTTCTCCCCGACCTCAAGGGGGCAACTTGTGTGTCTGTGTGTGGATTGAGCTGCCTGAGGAAACTATAAACGCAGATACAGTGACTTTCAAAATAGATTTGAATAGATATTTTAATAGGGAAGGGTTTACTTTTTCTCACAGAGAGTTGTGAGTGTGGAATTCTCTGCCTCAGAGGGCGGTGGTGGCAGGTTCTCTGGATACTTTCAAGAGAGAGCTAGATAGAACTCTTAAAGATGGTGTGGCCAGGGGAGGTGGGGAGAAGGCTGGAACGGGGTACTGATTGGGGATGATCAGCTGTGATCATATTGAATGGCGGTGCAGGCTTGAAGGGCCGAATGGCCCACTCCTGCACCTATTGTCTATTGTCTTTTACAGGGAAGTGGGCAAAATGCAGGAAAATGTCGAGGATGAACGGCAACTTGGTCGTCATGGACAAGGTGGGCTGAAGAGCCTGTGCCCACACTGTTGTCTCTCCATGGCTGTACACAGTGGGATAAAACCATGGTTTGCTTGCACACCAGGCAAACGCAATTCCACTGAGACCACCACGTAAAGATTGTTCATTAAAATTCTGCAAAATCTGCCAGTTTCAAACTTTAAAAAATTTAACAGTTGACGGAGCATGAAAATGAACGGCCTCCCTCGATATTTCCAAATCTCCACCACCTTCTACACGTTATGGAATCACCTCTCCGCAAACGCTGGGCTTGGATTTCTAGCCCGTGTGTCTGTAAATCTCCGTAGTGCTCCAGGCGTGGCCAAACTTTTAAAGTTATCCAGTGTTATCTCTAACCCATGGCATCCAGTGTAAAAGGAGCATCCCATCAGTTATTTTCATGTTCGTAAGAGAAAAGTGCAGAATTTTAGGCCATTCACTAGACGATAGACAGTAGGTGCAGGAGTAGGCCATTCGACCCTTCGAGCCAGCACCGCCATTCAATGTGATCATCCCCAATCAGTACCCCTTTCCGGCCTTCTCCCCATATCCCATGACTCCGCTATTTTTAAGAGCCCTATCTAGCTCTCTCTTGAAAGCATCCAGAGAACCGGCCTCCACCGCCCTCCGAGGCAGAGAATTCCACAGACTCACAACTCACTGTGAGAAAAAGTGTTTCCTCGTCTCCGTTCTAAATGGTTTACCCCTTATTCTTAAACTGTGGCCCTTGGTTCTGGACTCCCCCAACATCGGGAACAAGTTTCCTACTTCTAGCTTGTCCAAACCCTTAATAATCTTATGTGTTTCAATAAGATCCCTCTCATTCTTCTAAACTCCAGATTCAGCCCATTATCGACTCCACCATTCAATCACAGCTGATCTATCTCTCCCTTCTAACCCAATTCTCGTACCTTCTCCCCATAACCCCTGACACCCGTACTAATCAAGAATCTATCAATCTCTGCCTTAAAAATATACATTCACTTGGCCTCCACAACCTTCTGGGGCAATGAACTCCACAGATTCACCACCCTCCGACTGAAGAAATTCCCCCTCATCTCCTTCCTAAAGGAATGTCCTTTAATTCTGAAGCTTTGGCCTCTGGTCTTGGGCTCTCCCATGAGTGGAAACATCCTCTCTACATCCACTCTATCCATGATGGTTTTTGACATGGTTTTCACCAGCTTTCTAACAACAGTTTGAGGATCTGTGAATATGCCACTCTGGACCTCTGCTATCAACTTTTCACCATTTAGCCACTATTCCCCTTTTAATCCCTTTTAATGTGGCCAAGGCAGCGTGAAGTGCAGCTAGAGCCTTCCATTGGCTCCATCTGCACTTCACGTTGCCTAGCCAAGGCCAGCAGCATAATCAAGGACCAGTCTCTCCCTCTTCTGCCCTCTCCCATCAGGCAAGAGGTACAGACGTGTGAAAACGTACACCTCCAGATTCAGGGACAGTTTCTTCCCAGCTGTTATCAGGCAACTGAACCATTGTATCTACTTCATGTCCATCTACCTCATTGGAGACCTTCGGGCTATCTTTAATTGGACTTTATGGGACTTAAATCCTGCACTAAATGTTATTCCCTTTACCCTGTATATACCACTGCGGACGGCTTGATAATAATCATGTGGGTACACAAAATGCTGGAGAAACTCAGCGGGTGCAGCAGCATCTATGGAGCGAAGGAGATAGGCACCGTTTCGGGCCAAAACCCTTCTTCAGACAAATTATGTATAGTTTTTCTGCTGACTGGATACGCAACAAAAATGTTTTTCACTGTTCTTCGATACATGTGACAATAAACTAAACCAAACAATTCAAAGCCCTTATTTGTCTTACAGACTGGTCACTTTGGTGTTGGCATATACTCTGGTGTATGGAATAGACCAGAGTATTCTATTCTTGACCCCACGTACGATGAAATAATTGTTTCCCAGAGAGAGAGAGAGAGAGAGAGAGAGAGAGAGAGAGAGAGAGAGAGAGAGAAGTGCTCTCCTGGAATGTAGCAAATGCCTTCAGTGGGAGGCTTTAGAAGCAGAGCGGCCACTATTGTAAAGAGGTCCTTCTACAGTTGTACAGGGCTCTCGTGAGACCACACCTGGAGTATTGTGCGCAGTTTTGGTCTCCAAGTTTGGGGAAGGACATTCTTCCTATTGAGGGAGTTCAGCATGGGTTCACCAGGTTAATTCCCGGGATGGCGGGACTGTCATTCTGTCATGTGTTGAAAGAATGGAGCGACCGAGCTTGCACACACTGGAATTTAGAAAGATGAGAGGGGATCTTATAGAAACATTTCAGATTATTAAGGGATTGGACACGCTAGAGGCAGGAAACGTGTTCCCAATGTTGGGGGAGTCTAGAACCAGGTGCCACAGTTTAAAAATAAGGGCTCGCCATTTCGAACAGAGATGATGAGTAGGCCATTCGGCCCTTCGAGCCAGCACCGGCATTCAATGTGATCATGGCTGATCATTCCCCAATCAGTACCCCGTTCCTGCCTTCTCCCCATATCACCTGACACCGCTATCTTTAAGAGCCCTATCTAACTCTCTCTTTAAAGTATCCAGAGAACCGGCCTCCACTGCCCTCTGAGGCAGAGAATTCCACAGACTCGCAACTCACTGTGAGAAAAAGTGTTTCCTCATCTCCGTTCTAAATGGCTTGCCCCTTATTCTTAAACTGTGGCCCCTGGTTCTGGACTCCCCCCAACATCGGGAACATGTTTCCTGCCTCTAGCGTGTCCAAACCTTTAATAATGTTATTTGTTATAAGATATCCTCTCATCCTTCTAAACCCCAGAGTGTACCAGCCCAGCCGCTTGTAGGCTGAGAGGTGTACAACATCATGAGGGCCCGAGACAAGGTGGGTCTGTGACAAAGATGGGAGATAAGTGTACAGAGGTGGTGAAAGGAGTAGGGGGATGGAGATGGTGCAGGACAAACATAGAATGGTACAGCACAGGAACATAGTGTTTGTGCCGAACATGATGCCAAATTAAACTGATCTCATCTGCCTGTTCATGATCCATATCCCTCTATTCCCTGCACCTCCATGTCCCTATCTAAACGCCTCTTAAACACCACTGTCGTATCTGCCTTCCCCGCCACCCCTCATAGTGCACGGGGTTCCAGACCTGAAATGTCACCTCTCCATTCCCTCCGCAGATGCTGCCTGACCCGCTGAGTTCATCCGGCACTTTGTGTTTTGCTCAAGGTTCCAGCATCTGCAGTTCCTTTGTGCCTCTTTGGAAAATTAATTGTTTGTGCCATTAGGTTGTAAGCTACCACTAGCAGAGATCAGGGGGTCCTTGTTCATCAGTCAGTGGAAGTAAGCACGCAGGTACAGCAGGCAGTGAAGCAAGCAAATGGCATGTTGGCCTTCATAACTAGAGTAGTTGAGTATAGGAGCAGTTGTACAGGGCCTTAGTGAGACTACACCTGGAGTATTGTGTGTAGTTTTGGCTCCCTAATTTGAGGAAGGACATTCTTGCTATTGAGGGATTGCAGCATAGGTTTACGAACTTAATGGCGGGACTGTCATATACTGAGAGAATGGGGCAGCTGGGCTTGTACACTCTGGACTTTAGAAGGATGAGATTTTATTGAAACATATGAGATTATTAAGGGTTTGGACAGGCTAGAGGCAGGAAACATGTTTCCGATCTTGGGGGAGTCCAGAAATAGGGGCCACAGTTTAAGAATAAGGGGAAAGCCATTTAGAACGGAGACGAGGAAAATTTTTTTCTCACAGAGTGTTGTGAGTCTGTGGAATTCTCTGCCTCAGAGGGCGGTGGAGGCAGGTTCTCTGGATACTTTCAAGAGAGAGGTAGAAGGGAGAGCTAGATGGGGCTCTTAAAGATAGCAGAGTCAGGGGATATGGGGAGAAGGCAGGAACGGGGTACTGATTGGGGATGATCAGCCATGATTAAATTGAATGGCGGTGCTGGCTCGAAGGGCTGCATGGCCTACTCCTGCACCTATTTTCCATTGTCTATTGTTAATACCTAGTGATCGTACCTGCTTCAACTACCTCCTCTGGCAGCTCGTTCCATAACCCTGCCACCCTTTGCGTTTATATTTTAAAAAAGTTGTCGCTCGGGTTCCTATTAAATCGTCCCCCCCCCCCCTCCCCCACCTTAAGTTCTGAGATGCTGTTCTTTGTATTCTTTGCACTTACATTCTTTGCATTTGGCCAACAAGTGCCTTTCTGTCGGTGTAAGTGTACAGTGCACAGGTTAATTGGCCTGCAATGACTGCACTTTGACTGAAGGTTTGTGAAAGCAAGTCCTGTTCTTTTATTTTGTTGCCGTAAGCACTTTCCAAAGGAACGCACAAGAATGCCTGGCAATGGTCAGCTCGCCAAGCCCCAAGCAGCGGTCAAAGAGGTCCATTCCTCTCTTCCCCCCCCCCCCCCCCCCCCTCGCCTGGTTAATGACTTACAGGGGACGTGGCAGCAGTTGACAAATTGCAAGCTGACTCGTTGCCGATTAGCCTGAACTTTGGTCCGATTAGTTAGTTTGCCCGCTGTAAGTTGTGATGACATAAGGGAATGTGGACGCTGTTATCTGGAACAAATAACAGCCAAGAGGAGGAATTCAGTGGGCCGGCCCAGCACCCGTGGATGCTAAGGGACTGTCGACGGTTCAGAGATGGTCAACGCTGCCACAAATATCGGCCATCCTTTTCCCTCCACAGATGCTGCCTGACCCAAATCTGTCTGGTCTCCAAATCTGAGGAAGGACATTATTGCCATAGAGGGAGTGCAGCGAAGGTTCACCAGACTGATTCCTGGGATGTCAGGACTGTCTTATGAACAAAGACTGCATGGACTCTGTTTATACTCTCTAGAATTTAGGAGATTGAGAGGGGATCTTATAGAAACGTACAAGATTCTTAAGGGGTTGGACAGGCTAGATGCAGGAAGATTGTTTCCGATGTTGGGGAGGTCCAGGACAAGGGGTCACAGCTTAAGGATAAGGGGGAAATCCTTTAGGACCGAGATGAGAAGGAATTTTTTCACACAGAGAGTGGTGGGTCTCTGGAACTCTCTGCCACAGAGGGTAGTTGAGGCCAGTTCATTGGCTATATTTAAGAGGGAGTTAGATGTGGCCCTTGTTGCTAAGGGAATCAGAGGGTATGGAGAGAAGGCAGGTACGGGATACTGAGTTGGATGATCAGCCATGATCATATTGAATGGCGATGCAGGCTCGAAGGGCCGAATGGCCTACTCCTGCACCTAATTTCGATGTTTCTATGACCCACTGAATTCTCCCGGAAATTTGGAGATTTCAGTTGCTGTCAATTCTGGTATCTGCAGAGTAGACTGTAGGTAGACGAAACTGCTGGAGAAACTCAGCGGGTGAGGCAGCATCTATGGAGCGAAGGAAATAGGCGACGTTTCAGGCCGAAACCCTTCTTCAGACTGTAGGGATTTGTTGTTATTTGCATTGGCAAGGAGCTGTGCAACAGTGCTTTGGCAAACCCCACCAGCCTCCCCCTCGCCTCCCCCTCGCCTCCCCCTCGCCTCCCCCTCGCCTCCCCCTCGCCTCCCCCTCGCCTCCCCCTCGCCTCCCCCTCGCCTCCCCCTCGCCTCCCCCTCGCCTCCCCCTCGCCTCCCCCTCGCCTCCCCCTCGCCTCCCCCTCGCCTCCCCCTCGCCTCCCCCTCGCCTCCCCCTCGCCTCCCCCTCGCCTCCCCCTCGCCTCCAACATAGATTGGAGTAAAATGGGGATTGAAGGGATGCAGATGCTGGAATCTGGAGCAATACACGCAGTGCTGGAAGAACTCAGCGGGCCAGGCAGCGTCTAGACGGGCGATGCATTGGGTCGGGACCACTTGGACCAGCGTTTCTCAACCGGGGTTCCCCAGAACACTAGGGTTCCGCGAGAGAAATAGTGATAAATAGGTTAAACACATGTAAATGCATTCGGAGATGTTTTTGTGTTTAATTCCATGTTCGTAATTTTATTATACATGTACGGCATATTTAGCAACATCTGTTTAACGATGTCACATTTAACGACGTCGTATTTAGCGACGTCCATACGGCGCTAGTATGAAAAGGCCTTTAGTGGTCCGTGTACAGGAGCTGTATGTGAGGGATTTATGTATCATCAAGTGACTCACTCGAGTACAGGCGCACGCACGGACTCCATCAGTCCTGTCGGTGCTTCCTGCGGTGCAGGTACAGTCCCTCATTCACCCACGTTATTTAGTAAATGTTACCCATCATTTAGGGATGTTATATGAATTAGAAAAAATCAAGCATGTTTATGTTTATTTTACTTAGTTTAGCAAAAGTTTATTTATGTATAGAAACATAGAAACTAGGTGCAGGAGTAGGCCATTTGGCCCTTCGAGCCTGCACCGCCATTCAATATGATCATGGCTGATCATCCAACTCAGTATCCCGTATCTGCCTTCTCTCCATACCCCCTGATCCCTTTAGCCACAAGGGCCACATCTAACTCCCTCTTAAATATAGTCAATGAACTGGCTTCAATTACCTTCTGTGGCAGGTAATTCACCACTCTCTTGTGCGAAAAATGATTTTCTCATCTCGGTCCTAAAAGACTTCCTCCTTATCCTTAAACTGTGACTCCTTATCCTGGACTTCCCCCACATTGGGAACAATCTTCCTGCATCGAAGGGTCGAATGGCCTACTCCTGCACCTATTTTCTATGTTTCTATGTGTCCAACTGTTTCTTAAACGTCGGGATAGTACCAGCCTCAACTACCCCCTCTGGCAGCTCGTTCCATACACCCACCACCCTCTGTGTGAAAAAGCTCCCACTCAGACTCCTGTTAAATCTTTCCCTGTTCACCCTTCGCCTTCACGTTGGCCACCTCCGTTGCAGGTGTCTCCAAGTTGGCAGCGTGACCCACCCTCACTGCACTGACGGCTCAGCGGGTCGGCTGCCCGGCGCAGTGCCACGGGGCTGTTTGTGATGCCCTGCTCCTGCTGCGTGCAAGCCTGCAGGAGGCTGGCAGCGCTGGTGGTGAGAAGTGCTGATAAAGGCCAGCCTTTCTTCATTGTTTGTTCCCTCCGGTCTGCACGCTGCCTCTGCACATCGTCCTAACAGCCTGCCTGATCTCCTCCCTCCCTGTTACTTCCTTGGGGCTGATCAGACAAAGTGCTCCCACCCCATGACACGAACTTCCTGTGTGGTAAATTGCTGCTCTCCAGCGGCAGCTCAGCAATGAGCCACGTTTCACTGAATTTTGTTTTGTTCTAGTTTAGTTCAGAGATACAGGGCGGGAACAGGCCTTTCAGCCCTCCGACACTATCCTGCACGCACTACAAACCTGCACGTCTTTGGCGTGCGGGAGGAAACCGGAGTACCCGGAGAAAACCCACGCAGGTCACAGGGAGAACGGACATACTCCTTACAGACAGCACCCGTAGTCAGGATCGAAGCCGGGTCTCTGGCGCTGTGAGGCAGCAACTCCACTGCTGTGCCACCGTGGGTACAAATTTTGGAGATCGGCTGGTTGGACCTTCCACCCGCAAGACCTGAAAGCAAATTCCATTTTAGTACGAAGATAGACACCAAAAGCTGGGTAATTCAGCGGGACAGGCAGCATCTCTGGAGAAAAGGAATGGGTGATGTTTCGGTTCAATAGACAATAGGTGCAGGAGTAGGCCATTCAGCCCTTCGAGCCAGCATCGCCATTCAACGTGATCATGGCTGAACATCCCCAATCAGTTCCCCGTTCCTGCCTTCTCCCCATATTCCCAGACTCCGCTATCTTTAAGAGCCCTATCTAGCTCTTTCTTGAAAGTATCCTGAGATCCGGCCTCCACCGCCCTCTGAGGCAGAGAATTCCACACTCACAACTCTATGTGAGATAAAGTGTTTCCTCGTCTCTGTTCTAAATGGCCTACCGCTTATTCTTATACTGTGGCCCCTGGATCTGGACTCCCCCAACATCAGGAGCATGTTTCCTGCCACTAGCGTGTCCAAACTCTTAATAATCTTATATGTCTCAATAAGATCCCCTCTCATCCTTCTAAACTCCAGAGTGTACAAGCCCAGCCGCTCCATTCCCTCAGCATTTGACAGTCCCGCCATCCCGGGAATTAACCTTGTAAACCTACGCTGCACTCCCTCAATAGCAAAAATGTCCTTCCTCAAATTAGGGGACCAAAACTGCACACAATACTCCAGGTGTGGTCTCACTAGGGCACTGTACAACTGTAGGACCTCTTTGCTCCTATCCTCTTGTTATAAAGGCCAACATGCCATTCGCTTTCTTTACCGCCTGCTGTACCTGCATGCTTACTTTCATTGACTGATGAACAAGGACCCCCCCAGATCCCGTTGTACTTCCCCTTTTCCCAACTTGACTCCATTTAGATAGTAATCTGCCATCCTGTTTTTGATACCAAAGTGGATAACCTCATATTTATCTACATTAAACTTCATCTGCCAAGTGTCTGCCCACTCACCCAACCCAAGTCCCCCGCATTCTCATAGCATCCTCCTCACAGTTCACACTGCAACCCAGCTTTGTGTCATCTGCAGACAAAGCATCTTCTTCAGACAAAGATTCAAGATTCAAGAGACTTTATTGTCAGAGGGGTCTGAACCTGAATCATCGCCCATTCCTGAGACTGCCTGACCCTCTGAGTTCCTCCAGCACATTTAGTTTTCCTTTACTTTAGACTTTAGAGATACAGCTCAGACACAAGCCCACCGGGTCCGCGCCGACAGTGATTACTCCATACAGTAGAACTGTCCTACGTACTAGGAATGGTTTACAATTTGTACCAAAGGAAATTAACCTCCAATCCTGCACGTCTTTGGTGTGAGGGAGGAAACCGGAGTAAACCCATGCGGTCACAGGGGGAACGTACAACTTCCGTACGGACAGCAGCTTATTGTCAGTATCGAACCCGGGTCTCTGACTCTGTCCTGGTTTTTACTTCGCTTTTTTTCTTCTCTCCCTCTCCCTACTACAATCAGTCTGAAGGAGGGTCCTGACCCGAGATTCTCCAGCGAGGCTGCTTGACTCGCTGAGTTACTCCAGCTTTTTTGTGTCGATCTTTGGTATAAACCAGCATCTGCAGTTCCTTTTGATTACATGCAGATGCTGTGTGTCACAAGCTGGACTGATGCATGTAATGGCTTCCAGGCTTCTTGTTCTTTCTAACCTGACTCCCCCCTTGTCATTATTCTGCTCCTCCTGTGTTTATTTAGTGGAGTCACTGATTCCCCAAACAGCTGCAGGTTCATGGCAGCCAGTTTAGTTTAGTTTTAGTGTTCGAGATACAACGTGCAAACAGGCCCTTCAGCCCACTGTGTCCGCGCCGACCAGCGATCACTCCGTACGATAGACAATAGATGCAGGAGTAGGCCATTCGGCCCTTTGAGCCAGCACCGCCATTCACTGTGATCATGGCTGATCATCCACAATCAGTACCCCGTTCCTGCCTTCTCCTCATATCCCCTGACTCCGCTATCTTTAAGAGCTCTGTCTAACTCTCTCTTGAAAGCATGCAGAGAATTTGCCTCCACTGTCCTCTGAGGCAGAGAATTCCTGAGGCAGGGGTCTTTGCGATCTTAGTACATTCTGGAGGGAAATGTGTGGAAACAAGGGCAGAAAATACTGGAGCTACTCAGCAGATCAGGCCGCATCGAACAGTAGCAGCATTTCATTACCTCAGAACGCTCTTCCCCCCTTCACACCTGCTGGCTATTTACAGCAGTTTGTTTTTATTTCCGATCTCAAGCTCTGGTAGTTTTAATTTTAACTTTTCTGTGGTTTATGTAGTTTTAGTTCTGCAACTGGGTATAGAAGTTGGAAGGTAGGCACAAAGTGCTGGAGTATCGCAGCGGGTCAGGCAGCATACGTGGAGAGAACTCAGCGGGACAGGCAGCATCTCTGGAGAGAACTCAGCGGGACAGGCAGCATCTCTGGAGAGAAGGAACGGGCGACATTTCGGGACTGAAGAAGGGTCTCGACCTGAAACGTCGCCCTTTCCTTCTCTCAAGAGATGCTGCCTGTCCCGCTGAGTTACTCCAGCATTTTGTGTCTATCTTCAGTTTAAACCAGCATCTGCAGTTCCTACCCACACATAGAAGTTGGGAGGTCATGTGTTGCAGTTGTATAAGATGTTGGTGAGGCTGCATTTAACGTATTGTGTTCAGTTCTGGGCACCATGTTGTAGGAAAGATGTTGTCAAGCTGGAAAGGATACAGCAAAGATTTACGAGGATGTTGCCAGGACTAGAGGGTGTGACCTGTAGGGAGAGGTTGAGCAGGTTTGGACGTCTCTATTCAACTGAACAATTCTCCCTTGAAGCCCCTTGGGACATTTTACCGCATTAAAGGTGCTGTTTGGATGCACACTGTTGGAATAACAACAGACAATAGGTGCAGGAGGAGGCCATTCGATCCTTTGAGCCAGCACCGCCATTCATGGCTGATCATTCACATTCAGTACCCTGTTCCTGCCGTCTCCCCATATCCCCTGACTCTGCTATTTTTAAGACCCCTATCTAGCTCTCTCTTGAAAGAACCGGCTTCCACCGCCCTCTGAGGCAGAGAATTCCACACTCACCACTCTCTGTGAGAAAAAGTCTTTCCTCATCTCCGTTCTAAATGGCTTACCCTTTATTCTTAAACTGTGGCTCCTGGTTCCGGACTCCCCCAACATCGGGAACATGTTTCCTGCCACTAGCGTGTCCAATCCCTTAATAATCTTATATGTTTCAATAAGATTTCCTCTCATCCTTCTAAATTCCAGTGTATACAAGCCCGGTCGCTCCATTCTTTCAACATATGACAGTCCCGCCATCCCGGGAATTAACCTTGTGAACCTACGCTGCAGTCTATGGAAGGGGTTGATAGGGTGGAGGGGAGGAGGTCTATACTCGAGGCTATTTGAGCAGCGTCAGCAAAGAGAAACGAATGATATAGGAGGATCGGGCTGGCACGGTGATGCAGTGGTAAAGTTGCCTCAGCGGCAGAGACCTGAGTCCGATCCTGATTTGCACGTTTTCCCCGTGACCTGTCTGGGTTTCCTCCCGCACTCTAAAGATGTGCGGGATTTTTGTTTAATTGGATTCTGTACATTGTCCCTTGTGTGTAGGATAGAAGTAGTGTACCAGGTGATCGCTGGTCGTTGTGGGACGAAGGGTGTGTTTCTAAACTGTCTCTCAACAAAACTAATAAAAAGACACAATGTGCTGGAGGAACTCAGCAGGTCAGGCAGCATCTCTGGGGACAGTGGATAGGTGACGTCTTGGATGCTGGAAATGGATAAGAAAGTGGGAGTGAGTTGAGGATAAGGGGAAGTCTTTTAGGACCGAGATGAGAAAATAATGTTTTACACAGAGAATGGTGAGTCTCTGGAATTCTCTGCCACAGAAGGTAGTTGAGGCCAGTTCATTGGCTATATTTAATAGGGAGTTAGATGTGGCCCTTGTGGCTAAAGGGATCAGGGGGTATGGAGAGAAAGCAGGTACAGGATACTGAGTTGGATGATCAGCCATGATCATATTGAATGGCGGTGCAGGCTCGAAGGGCCGAATGGCCTACTCCTGCACCTATTTTCTATGTTTCTATGTTTCTAATGTAGAACTAGTGTACAGGGTGATTGCTGAGGTCAGTGGGCCGAACAGCCTGTTTCCATGCGGTATCTCTATACTAAACTGCAGGATCAGGCGCGGAGCATCCTGTTCTGACTGGTCCAGACTGGGAGGAGCTGGCCGCACTCATTCAAAGTTTCAGCAGAAAATCTGCCATCCAGATAAATAAAAGACTCACTTCCCCTTTGCACAACTGAACGCCCTGCTCCCCAGGGTCTGCCAACCTCAAACTGTGTTGGACGGAACTGCAGACGCTGGTTTAAACCGAAGATAGGCACAAAATGCTGGAGTAACCCAGCCGGACAGGCAGTATCTCTGGATAGAGGGATGGGTGACATTTCGGGCCGAGACCCTTCCGACTCCGAGGTCTGAGTCTCAACCCTAAACGTCACCCATTCCTTCCAACCAGAGATTTTGCCTGTCCTGCTGAGTTTAGTTTTTTAGTTTAGTTTAGAGATTCAGCATAGATCACCCTTCAGCCCACCGAGTCCATACCGGCTAACACTCCCTGCACATTAACACAACTGTACACACACTAGGAACAATTTTACATATGTACCAAGCCAATTAACCTTCAAGCCTGTACGCCTTTGAAGTTACTCCAGCATTTTGGGCCTGCTTCCAACTATTTATTTCTTGTCCGACTTGGGCAAGCTTTCAGATCGATGAGGACCTGCCAATGTTGAACAAGCTGCGATCATTGGGCTGGGTGTCATTTGGCAGCCAGTGTAAGCGGTTGTACTTCATCTCACAGTGTGAGCATTTGAATACCTGTTGTCTTATGCAAATTATTCATCTCCGCCCCCTTAGCCTTCAGGCTTTATGAGGTAAGTAGCAAACGTGTCCTAAAGGGCCTGTCCCACGTGGGTGATGCACAAATGACACCCAAGTGGGACAGGTCCTTAAGTTGCAGACTTGAAGTTGTAAGTCCTGAACCACTGTCTACCTCATTGGTGACCCTCCGACTGCCCTTGATCAGATGTTGCTGGCTTTAGTGGCGGCACGGTGGCGTGGGGGACCCGGGGTTCGATCCCAGCTGTCTGGACGGAGTTTGTCCGTTCTCCCCGTGACCCGCGTAGGCTTTTTCCGAGATGTTCGGTTTCCTCCGGCATTCACGTTGGCGCAGCGGTAGAGTTGCTGCCTTACAACGAATACAGCGCTGGAGACCCGGGATCGATCCTGATTACGGGTGCTGTCTGTGCGGAGTTTGTACGTTCTCCCCGTGACCTGCCTGGGTTTCCTCCGAGATCTTCGTTTTCCTCCCGCACTCCAAAGACGTACAGGTTTGCAGGTTAATTGCCTCGGTGTAAGTGTAAATTGTCCCTAGTGTGTGTCAGATGGTGTTGGTGTGTGGGGATCACTGGTCGGTGGGCCGAAGGGCCTATTTCCGTGCTGTATCTCTAAACTAAACTAGTAAACGTTAACTTGCACTAAACGTTATTTACATTGACATGTATCTATACACTGTCAATGGCTCTTGTAATCAATTATTGTCTATCCGCTGACTGGATAGCACGCAACAAAAGCTTTTCACTGTACCTTGGTACACGTGACAATAAACTCAACTGTAAACCCTACCTTACTGTAATTTGCGGTGTCGCTGCAATTCCTCTGCGAACAACAGCTTTGTGCCAATTATTTAAGGCTCTCTGACTTTCAATCCCATTGCTGTAAAGCACAGGGGTGTTTAACTCGAGCACACAGATCACATCAGCCAAAGATAGACACAAAGTGCTGGAGTAACTCAGTGGGACAGGCAACATCTCCGGTTAGAAGGAATGGGTGACGTTTCGGGTCGAGACCCTTCTTCAGACTCTGAGGTCTGAAGTATTCCGTCTTGAGTCTGAAGAAGGGTCTCGACCCGAAACGTCACCCATTCCTTCCATTTAGAGATGTTGCCTGTCCTGCTGAGTTTAGTTTTTTAGTTTAGTTTGGAGATTCAGCGAAGAAAGAGGCCCATCGGCCCACTGAGTGCGGACTGACCAACGATCCCTGCACATTAACACAACTGTACACACACTAGGAACAATTTTACATATGTACCAAGCCAATTAACCTTCAAGCCTGTACGTCTTTGAGTTACCCCAGCATTTTGGGCCTGCTTCCAACTATTTATTTCTTTGCTGTATTAACATAGAAACGTAGAAACATAGATAGGTGCAGGAGGAGGCCATTCGGCCCTTCGAGCCAGCACCGCCATTCATTGTGATCATGGCTGATCGTCTGCTATCAATAACCCGTGCCTGCCTTCTCCCCATATCCCTTGACTCCACTAGCCCCTAGAGCTCTATCCAACTGTCTCTTATATCCATAAACTTAAAACCTTAAACTTGGTCAAGCTTTCCGATCGATGAGGATCTGCCAATGTAGAACAAGCTGCGATCATTGGGCTGGGTGTTATTTGGCAGCCAGTGTAAGCGGCTGTACTTCATTTCAGAGTGTGATCATTTGAATACCCGTCGTCTTATGCAAATTATTCATCTCCGCCCCCTTACCCTTCAGGCTTTATGAGGTAAGTTGCAAACGTGTCCTAAGTTGCAGACATGAAGTTGTAAGTCCTGAACTACTGTCTACCTCATTGGTGACCCTCGGACTGCCCTTGATCAGACTTCGCTGGCTTTGGTGGTGCCGGGGACCCGGGGTTTGATCCCAGCTGTCTGCACGGAGTTTGTACGTTCTCCCCGTGACTCGCGTGAGTTTTCTCCGCGATGTTCGGTTTCGTCTGGCATTCACGGTGGCACAGCGGTAGAGTTGCTGCCTTTCAGCGAATGCAGCGCTGGAGACCCGGGATCGATCCCGATTACGGGCGCTGTCTGTGCAGAGTTTGTACGTTCTCCCCGTGACCTGAGTGGGTTTTCTCCGAGATCTTCGGTTTCCTCCCGCACTCCAAAGACGTACAGGTTTGCAGGTTAATTGGCTTGGTGTAAGTGTAAATTGTCCCTAGTGTGTGTCAGATGGTGTTGGTGTGTGGGGATCACTGGTCGGTGGGCCGAAGGGCCTGTTTCCGCGCTGTATCTCTAAACTAAACTAGTAAACGTTACCTTGCGCTAAACGTTATTTACATTGACATGTACCTATACACTGTCAATGGGTCTAGTAATCACTTATTGTCTATCCGCTGACTGGATAGCACGCAACAAAAGCTTTTCACTGTACCTTGGTACACGTGACAATAAACTCAACTGTAAACCGTACGTTACTGTAATTTGTGGTGTCGCTACAATTCAATAGACAATAGGTGCAGGAGGAGGCCATTCGGCACTTCGAGCCAGCACCGCCATTCACTGTGATCATGTCTGATCATCCCCAATCAGTACCCCGTTCCTGCCTTCTCCCCATATCCCCAGACTCCGCTATTTTTAAGACCCCTATCTAGCTCTCTCTTCAAAGCATCCAGAGAACCTGCCTCCACTGCCCTCTGAGGCAGAGAATTCCACAGACTCACCACCCTCTGTGAGAAAAAGTCTTGCCTCGTCTCCGTTCTAAATGGCTTACCCCTTATTCTTAAACTGTGGCCCCTGGTTCTGGTCTTCCCCAACATTGGGAACATGTTTCCTGCATCTAGCGTGTCCAAGCCCTTAACAATCTTATATGTTTCATTCCAGGAAGAGCAGCTTAGTGCCAATTATTTAAGGCTCTCTGACGTTCAATCCCATTGCTGTAAAGCACAGGGGTGTTTAACTCGAGCACACAGATCACATCAGCCAAAGATAGACACAAAGTGCTGGAGTAATTCAGCGGGTCAGGCAGCATCTCTGGAGAACATGGATAGGTGACGTTTCAGGTCGGGGCCCTTGAAGTTCTGAAGAGGAACAGGCTGAAGTAGGGTCCCGACTCGAAATGTGACCTATCCACATTCTTCAGAGATGCTGCCTGACCAGCTGAGTTACTCCAGCCCTTTGTGTCTAACTTCGGTACAAACCAGCATCTGCAGTTCTGCCTGAAACCCTGATGAATCGCCTCTGTTGTTCTCCGTACAACAAAGGTACTTGAGCAGAGAAGTGACATGAGAATTGCCGCCTTTTTACTCCAGCATGGAGTCATAAAGCGTGGAAACAGGTCCTTTGGCCTAACTTGCCCACACTGACCAACATCCCCCATCTACATTAATCCCACCTGCCTGTGTTTGACCCACATCCTTCCAAACCTGTCTAATTGTTTCTTAAACACTGCGGTAGTCCCTGCCTCAACTATCTCCTCCGGCAGCTCGTTCCATACACCCACCACCCTTTGTGTGAAAAAGTTACCCCTCAGGTTCCGATTAAATCTTTCCCCCTTCACCTTAAACCCAGGTCCTCTGGTTCTCGATTCTCTGTGCATCTACTGTGCGTCTCCGCGATCTATTCCTCTCATGATTTTATACACCTTTCATGAAAATAGCATTTTTGTTTTGAAAACCAGCATCTGCAGTTCCTGTTTTCTACGCTCTTTAATGACCGGGACATGTCCTTTGCACTATTGACTTGCTTAGCTCTACTGACCTTAATGTGATTCCAAACCGAAGATAGTCACAAAATGCTGGAGCAACTCAGCGGGACAGGCAGCATCTCTGGAGAGAAGGAATGGGTGACGTTTAGGGTCGAGACCCTTCTTCAGACCCGACCTGAAACGTCACCCCGTACTTCCTTCCAGAGATGCTGCCTGTCCTGCTGAGTTACTCCAGCATTTTGCGTCCATCTTCAGTTTAAACCAGCATCTGCAGTTCTTTCTCACACACGTCACTGTAAAGCTCCTTGGCTTAGCCTTCTGTGCAGCAGCTGAATAAGCTGTAAGGGGAATTGAAAGTGACCATGCCTAATCGCTTATTAGACTGAACATACTTAAACCAAGTCAACATGGTTTTATAAAAGGTGCATCAAGTTTGACAGATTTGCTCAATTCTTTGGGGATGTTGTTAGTGGGGAGACTGTAGAAGGAATGTATCCAGAAGGCATTTAACCAAGTGCCAACTAGAAGGCTGGTGCGCAGACACAAAATGCTGACCAATTAACCTGCAAACCTGTTCCTGATTCTACATCATCTGTCCATGTTCTCCAGAGACGATGCCTGACGCGCGCGAAGTTACTCCAGCACTTTGCTTCCATCTTTTGGTATAAACCCGTTCCTTGCTTCTAAATAATGGGGCACCTTTGGAATCAATTCTTGCCCCAAAATTGTTCTCTATTTACACGAAGGAATTGGGGGAGGGAACAGCGTGCCGTGGTAAAAGATGCTTTGCGTAAGAAGGAAGTGCAGATGCTGGTCTACACTGAAGATAGACTCGAAATGCTGGATTAACTCAGCGGGACAGGCAGCATCTCCGGAGAGAAGGAGTGGGTGACGTTTCGGGTCCAGACCCTTCTTCAGACAGATGTCAGCGTGAGAGGGAGATATATAGATAAGGAAGTGCAAGGTGTGTAAACGGGACACAGGGGGCGGAGATCAGGGAAAATGTGGAACAGATCATTGTTAGCTGGGAGAAGGTAACAACAAAGCAAACAGAGGTCAAACGTAAGCGAGGACAGTCGGACTAGTCGGAGAACTGGGAAAGAGGGAGGGATGGAGAGAGGGAAAGCAAGGGTTACTGAAATCAACGTTCATACCGCTGGGATGTTAGCTGCCCGAGTGAAATATGAGGTGCTGTTCCTCAAACTTGTGCTGGGCTTCACTCTGACAATGGAAGAGGCCCAGGACAGAAAGGTCAGTGTGGGAATGGGAGGGGGGAGTTAAAGTGTTTAGCAACCGGGAGAACAGGTAGATTTAGTCGGACTGAGCGGAGGTGTTCAGCGAAACCATTGCCGAGCCTGCGCTTGGTCTCGCCGTTGTGTAGGAGTCCACATCTGGAACAGTGGATGCAGTAGATGAGGTTGGAGGAGGTGCAGGTGAACCTCTGCCTCACCTGAAAAGACTGTTTGGGTCCTTGGATGGAGTCGAGGGGGGAAGGTAAAGGGACTGGTGTTGCCACTCCTGCGTTTGCAGGGGAATGTACATAAAAACATAGAAAATAGATGCAGGGGGAGGCCCTTCGAGCCAGCACCGCCATTCATTGTGATCATGGCTGATCGTCCCCAATCAATAACCCGTGCCTGCCTGGGGGAGGGGATTGTTTGGGTGGGAAGGGACTAGTTGCCGTGGGAACGGTCTCTGCAGAAAGGGGTGGAGATGTCGAAAACTCTGAGGATTATGTGCTGTATGCGACAGCTGCTAGGGTGAAAGGTGAGTTGAAGTGGGGACTCAGTCCCTTTTAGGAATGGGAGGGAGGGGGAGCAAGAACGGAGCTGCCGGATATCGAGGAGACCCTAGTGAGGGCCTCCTCTATGATGGGAGAAGGGAACCCCCTTTTCCAAAAGAATGGGGACATCTCGGATGCCCTGGTTTGGAACTCTTCATCTTGGGCGCAGATGCGGCGTAGACGGGGGAATTGGGAGATGGGGATAGTCTTTACAGGAAGCAGGGTGGGAATAAGTGTAGTCGAGATTCCTGGGCAGTCAGTTGGTTTATAATAGATGTCAGTGGAACTGCTAATGGAGTTTAATGCGGGGAGGTCCAAAGTCAAGCTTTTTGTAAGATCAACTGATTATTATTATCTTAAGTGGAGAGTGACTGCAAGTGAGTAAAGTACAAAGGGATCTGTTTGTTCTCATGGCGTTTTAAAGTTGGCAAGCAGGTCCAACGAGTAGTTAATAGGGGAAATGCCGCATTCATTGTGAAGGCTTTAAAATAGAGGGAGGTTTTAGTGCAATAATGCAGGGTGTGGGCAAGGCCACGCCTGGAGTACTGCGAATAGAGACACAAAAAAGCTGGAGTAACTCAGCGGGTCAGGCAGCATCTCTGGAGAGAAGGAATGGGTTACGTTTCGGGTCGAGACCCTTCTTAAGGCTGTGAGTCAGGGGAGAGGGAAACGAGTGTTCTGTGTACAGCTTGTACACTCTGGAGTTTAGAAGAATGAGAGGATATCTTATTGAAACATATAAGATTATTAAGATTTTGGACACGCTAGAGGCATGTTCCCGATGTTGGGGGAGTCCAGAACCAGGGGCCACAGTTTAAGAATAAGGGGTAAGCTATTTAGAATGGTGACGAGGAAACACTTTTTCTCACAGAGAGTTGTGAGTCTGTGGAATTCTCTGCCTCAGAGGGCGGTCGATGGAGGCCGGTTCTCTGGATGCTTTCAAGAGAGAGCTGGATAGCGCTCTTAAAGATAGTGGAGGGGATATGGGAAGGCAGGAACGGGGTACTGATTGTGGATGATCAGCCATGATCACATTGAATGGCGGTGCTGGCCCGAATGGCCTACTCCTGCACCTATTGTCGATTGTTCTATCTCAAAGAAAGCAACATTGCAGGCAGAATGGAGGAGCTTCACCGGGCTAATTCCAAGGGTGAGAAGGTTGTGTGGCCAAGACAGACCAAATAGCCTGGTAGGCCCCAATCTTAGACACGTGTGTGACCAAAAATGAAAAAAATGTGAAATACCTCTCTTCTGAAAGCATCACAAGTATATTGTTTTGTACTGTTATGTATATGATCCATATTCTTTTTGAAGCTTATCAAGCTACTTTTTTACACTCTGCTGACCATGTTTGTTTAAGGTCAGAGGCCAAATAGGACTGGTCACGTGTGTTGAAAAAACCATTACTTATTATAACAACTAAACAGGTTCGCTTCTTAATAAACAGACAACACACAAACTGTTTGGTAGACCAGTTCAAAACTTTACTTATTATCGGCCGATGGAAGGGAGCGAGAACTCTAGCCAAGTGAGCAATACAGACCCTTCACTTCCTCAGTCCCCTTCTCCGAACAACAGAATTACATCGTATTATATCGTGTTTTTTTGTCACCTTAGCACATTCCACATTAGTCATGGTCAGAGGTACAGGAAATAAAGATCACTACAGGATGAACCTGAGTGGTCTCATCACGTCAAAGGCATCTTGTCATATGGTACAAGGACTTTACATATCAAAGGCTTCAGCCATTTGTCATTGCCCCTTACTGGGATCAATGTAGTTTCCTCTCTCGTCACCTCCTCCCTCATAAACATCGGACATTTGTCCCAATACCCCTTACTAGGATTAATCTGGGCTTCCTTTCTCGCCAAATGCCAAACGCATTTTAAGTCATTCATTATCTCACTACACAGTAACCTGACTTGCCTTTCTGTATTATTCTACTGGAGAAAAGCCTAATTTGAGACTAAATATAAGCTGTAAGCTAGCCCAGGAACCAATTTAATATCTTCTTATATTTTTAACTTAATTCAGCCTTATCAGTGTGACCTCACACGGAAACGTTTTTTTAACATCTCAGTTTAATCTTGCAAACTCTGTGAATTTTAAAATGCTAGAATGTTCATATCTTTAGGAGGCACGCATTATAGTTCTGTAGGTAGGAAAATAGCAATGAATAAGGATTAATCTCTTACAAGAAATTTTTGAATGTATTACTTTATGTGATGCCCCTTGGTCACGTGTGTGACATTTTGGATTCACTTTCCAAAAGAATGGCACTCATACGAGGTGTATAAAACCTTGAGAGGAATAGAAACATAGAAATTAGGTGCAGGAGTAGGCCATTCGGCCCTTCGAGCCTGCACCGCCATTCAATATGATCATGGCTGATCATCCAACTCAGTATCCCGTACCTGCCTTCTCTCCATACCCTCTGATCCTCTTAGCCACAAGGGCCACATCTAACTCCCTCTTAAATATAGCCAATGAACTGGCCTCAACTACCCTCTGTGGCAGAGAGTTCCAGAGACCCACCACTCTCTGTGTGAAAAAAGTCCTTCTCATCTCGGTTCCCCCTTATCCTTAAGCGGTGACCCCTTGTCCTGGACCTCCCCGACATCGGGAACAATCTTCCTGCATCTAGCCTGTCCAACCCCTTAAGAATTTTGTAAGTTTCTATAAGATCCCCTCTCAATCTTCTAAATTCTAGAGAGTATAAACCGAGTCTATGCAGTCTTTGTTCATAAGACAGTCCTGACATCCCAGGAATCAGTCTGGTGAACCTTCTCTGCACTCCCTCTATGGCAATAATGTCCTTCCTCAGATTTGGAGACCAGAACTGTACGCAATACTCCAGGTGTGGTCTCACCAAGACCCTATACAACTGAAGTAGAACCTCCCTGCTCCTATACTCAAATCCTTTTGCTATAGATCAGGTAAACACGCAGAGTCTCTTGCCCTGAGTAGGGGAATTGAGAACCAGTGGGCATAGGTTTAAGGTGAGGGTGGAAAGATTTAATGGGAACCTGAGGGGTAACTTTTTTTACACAATATGGTGGTGGGTGTATGGAACGAGCTGCCAGAGGATGTACTTTTACGTTTAGTTTACTTTAGTTTGGAGACACAGCGCGGAAACAGGCACAAGTCAGACCGCACCTGGGGTATTGTGTGCAGTTCTTGTCTCCAAATCTGAGTAAGGACATTCTTGCTATTGAGGGAGTGCAGCATAGGTTCACCAGGTTAATTCCTGGGATGGCGGGACTGTCATATGTTGAAAGACTGGAGCGACTGGGCTTGTATACACTGGAGTTTAGAAGGATGAGAGGGGATCTTATTGAAACATATCAGATTATTAAGGGATTGGACACGCTAGAGGCAGGAAACGTTCCCGATGTTGGGGGAGTCCAGAGCCAGGGGCCACAGTTTAAGAATAAGGGGTAGGCCATTTAGAACGGAGATGAGGAAAAACTTTTTCACCCAGAGAGTTATGAATCTGTGGAATTCTCTGCCTCAGAAGGCAGTAGAGGCCAATTCTCTGGATGCTTTCAAGAAAGTTAGATAGAGTTCTTAAAGATAGCGGTGTCAAGGGATATGGGGAGAAGGCAGGAACAGGGTACTGATTGTGGATGATCAGCCATGATCACAATGCATGGAGGTGCTGGCTCGAAAGGCTGAATAGCCTAATCTTGCACCTATTGTCTATTGTCCTTCAGTCCACCGAGTCCACACCAATCAATGACACACACTATCCTACACACATTAGGGACAATTTTACACCTTTACCAAGCCAATTAACCTATAAACCTGTACGTCTTTGCAGTGTGGGAGGAAACCGGAGATTCCAGGGAAAACCCACGCAGGTCACGGGGAGAACATACAAACTCCGTACAGACAGCACTCGTAGTCAGGATCGAACCCGGGTCACTGGCGTGTAAGGCAGCAACTCCACCACTGCGCGACTGTGCCACTCAAGTTGAAGCAGGTATTATCACAACGTTTAGGAATGGGATGGGTTTAGAGGGATATGGGCCAAACGCGGGCAGGTGGGACTAGTGTAGATTGGGCATGTTGGCCGGTGTGGGGCATGTTTGGCCGAAGGGCCTGTTTCCATGCTGTATCACTATGTTGCCAGTGCAGATGAGGCTCTTCATTCACACTGAAATGTGCTCTCAGCAAGAAGGGTCAGCCTTAATCCTGCTCACCTGTGAGGAACCAGCCTTGCTCCCTTTCAAACATGAACCATTCTACATTTCAATAGACAATAGACAATAAGTGCAGGAGTAGGCCATCGGCCCTTCGAGCCAGCACCGCCATTCAATGTGATCATGGCTGATCATCCACCATCCTTATGTTAGGAAGGAACTAAACAGTCTGAAGAAGGGTCTCGACCCAAAACGTCACCCATTCCTTCTCTCCAGAGTTGCTGCCTGTCCCGCTGAGTTACTCCAGCTTTTTGTGTCTATCTTCGGTTTAAACCAGCTTCGGTTTAAACCAGCATCTGCAGTTCCTTCTTACATTACACATGCAGATGCTGGTTTACACCGAAGATAGACATAAAATGCTGGAGTAACTCAGCGGGACATACAGCATCTCTGGAGAGAAGGAATGGGTGAAGTTTCGGGTCTAGACCTTTCTTCAGACGAAGGTTCTCAACCCGAAATATCACTTCCCGACCTGCTCCTTCTCTTCAGAGTTGCTGCTTGTCCCGCTGAGCTACTCCAGCAATTTTTGTCTACTTTTCATTATCATTGTCTGCTTTCATTGGTCCTTTTCACATCTTACCCTTCCAGGAAACATGTCCCCAATGTTGGGGGAGTCCAGAACCAGGGGCCACAGTTTAAGAATAAGGGGTAAGCCATTTAGAACCGAGATGAGGAAACACTTTTTCATACAGAGAGTTGTGAATCTGTGGAATTCTCTGCCTCAGAAGGTGGTGGAGGCCAATTCACTGGATGCTTTCAAGAGAGAGTTAGATAGAGTTCTTAAAGATAGCAGTCAGGGGATATGGGGAGAAGCCAGGAACGGGGTACTGAGTGTGAATGATCAGCCATGATCACATTGAATGGCGGTGCTGGCTTGAAGGGTTGAATGGCCTCCTCCTGCACCTATTGTCGATTCTCTATTGTCTATGTCTCTCGACTTCCTCTCCCCTGAAGAAGGGTCTCGACCTGAAACGTCACCCATTCCTTCTCTCCAGAGATGCTGCCTATCCCGCTGAGTTACTCCAGCTTTTTGTGTCCATGCCCGGTAACTAACTCATTTGTCACTCCCCCTTTTGTTCTGCTCCCAGATTCAGTTAAAAAACACAGGTTGCTTTAGAGCTGCAGCCAGCAAATCTCTTTTGATCAGTAACCCAACACCTGTGAGCTGATTCTGCTTGCTTCACACGATCAGGTTCCCCTGCAAATCTTGCAGGTGGTGGATTGGTGCTGCCTCAAACTTCCACTTCTGCTTCTGCCCTCCATCAGTGGTTACTGCCACCAGGTCTCTGCCAGGTTTATGAACATCTCGTCAGAAATCTCGAGCCCTGTTAACCATGGAGTGTTTAATTTCCTCCTCTTTCATGTCCTCTTTTACCCTTGCACTCTGTGTGTGCGTGTGTCTGTGTACGTCTATGTGAGTCTGTGTGTGCTTGTGTGTCCCTGGGTCTATGTGTTTGTGTGTGTGTGGGTCTGTTTGTGTGTGTCAGTGCGTATGGGTCTATGTGTGCATATGTCTGGATGCTTGTGTGAGTGTCGGTCTGTGTGAGTGCATGTCTGTGTGAGTGCGTGTTTGTCTGTGTGTTGGTGTGTGTCAGTCTGTGTGTGAGTGTCGGTGTGTGTCAGTGTGTGTGAGTGTCGGTCTGTGTGTGAGTGTCGGTCTGTGTGCGAGTGTCAGTCTGTGCACACGGGTCTTTGAGCGAGTGTCACTGTGCGAGTGCCAGTCTGTGTGTGTGTGTGTGTGTGTGTGTGTATCAGTGTGCACGTGGGTCTGTGCGAGTGTCAGTCTGTGCGAGTGTCAGTCTGTGCGAGTGTCAGTCTGTGCGAGTGTCAGTCTGTGCGAGTGTCAGTCTGTGCGAGTGTCAGTCTGTGCGCGTGTCAGTCTGTGCGCGTGTCAGTCTGTGCGCGTGTCAGTCTGTGCGCGTGTCAGTCTGTGCGCGTGTCAGTCTGTGCGCGTGTCAGTCTGTGCGCGTGTCAGTCTGTGCGCGTGTCAGTCTGTGCGCGTGTCAGTCTGTGCGCGTGTCAGTCTGTGCGCGTGTCAGTCTGTGCGCGTGTCAGTCTGTGCGCGTGTCAGTCTGTGCGCGTGTCAGTCTGTGCGCGTGTCAGTCTGTGCGCGTGTCAGTCTGTGCGCGTGTCAGTCTGTGCGCGTGTCAGTCTGTGCGCGTGTCAGTCTGTGCGCGTGTCAGTCTGTGCGCGTGTCAGTCTGTGCGCGTGTCAGTCTGTGCGCGGGTCAGTCTGTGCGCGGGTCAGTCTGTGCGCGGGTCAGTCTGTGCGCGGGTCAGTCTGTGCGCGGGTCAGTCTGTGCGCGGGTCAGTCTGTGCGCGGGTCAGTCTGTGCGCGGGTCAGTCTGTGCGAGGGTCAGTCTGTGCGAGGGTCAGTCTGTGCGCGGGTCAGTCTGTGCGCGGGTCAGTCTGTGCGCGGGTCAGTCTGTGCGCGCGGGTCAGTCTGTGCGCGCGGGTCAGTCTGTGCGCGCGGGTCAGTCTGTGCGCGCGGGTCAGTCTGTGCGCGCGGGTCAGTCTGTGCGCGCGGGTCAGTCTGTGCGCGCGGGTCAGTCTGTGCGCGCGGGTCAGTCTGTGCGCGCGGGTCAGTCTGTGCGCGCGGGTCAGTCTGTGCGCGCGGGTCAGTCTGTGCGCGCGGGTCAGTCTGTGCGCGCGTGCCAGTCTGTGCGCGCGTGCCAGTCTGTGCGCGCGTCCCAGTCTGTGCGCGCGTGCCAGTCTGTGCGCGTGTGTCTATGTGTGCGTGGGTCAGTCTGTGTTTGTGGGTCAGTCTGTGTGCGAGTGCCAGTCTGCGTGCGTGTGTCTCTATGTGTGTGGATTATTTTCCGTCTCCTTTGACAACTGCTTTGCTTTTGTTGTGTACAAAGCCGCATGTTTATTTGACTGTGTGTTTGTTCTTGTTTTTGGGATATAATTACTGGGGTAATAGTTTGGATCTGTATCATGTGAGTATGGACAGGCTGTGTTTTGTTTCTGGGCTGCATGAGTAGTCTTCCTGGCAATATATGTGTGCGTTTACCAGAATATGTTTTTCATTCTCTGTGCCAATGACCCTGGTTTTCATACTTGGTTGAATTTGTGCTTTTATTTTTACCATTGCACATTTTGTTTTAGTGCACTGTGTTCAACTATTTTGGACCTCTGTGTCTGGTTTACGTTAGACCTCTGTGGTGTACTTTGGAAGCTGTGCCCTCTAATTTACTTTAGTCAGCTGTGACCTCTTGTTTATTTGGGACCTTTGTGTCCCTGACATATTTTGTACCAGTGTGCCCTCTATATTACTGTGGACTGCTGTGCCCTCTAGTCATAGCGTGGAAACAGGCCTTTCGGCCCAACTCGCCCACACCGACCAAAAAGTCCCAGCTAAACTAGTTCCATCTGCATGCGCTTGGTCCATAACCCTCCAAACCTGTCCTATCCATGTCCCTGTCCAACTGTTTCTTAAACGATGGGATAGTCCCAGCCTCAACTACCTCCTCTGGCAGCTCGTTCCACACACTCACCACCCTCTGTGTGAACAAGTTACCCCTCAGATTCCTATTAAATCTTTTCCCCTTCACCTTGAACCTATGTCCTCTGCCCCTCGATTCCCCAACTCTGGCTAAAAGACTGTGCATCTACCTGATCTAATCTTCTCATTATTTTATACACCTCTATAAGATCGGCCCTCATCCTCCTACGCTCCATGGAATAGAGACCCAGCCTACTCAACCTCTCCCTGCAGCTCACACCCTCTAGCCCTGGTAAAATCCTTGTTTACTGTGGACTGCTGTGTCCTCTAGTTTACTGTGGACTGCTGTGCCCTCTAGTTTACTGAGGACTGCTGTGCCCTCTAGTTTACTGAGGACTGCCGTGTCCTCTAGTTTATTGAGGACTGCTGCGTCCTCTGGTTTACTGTGGACTGCTGTGCCCTCTAGTTTACTGAGGACTGCTGCGTCCTCTAGTTTACTGTGGACTGCTGTGCCCTCTAGTTTACTGAGGACTGCTGTGCCCTCTAGTTTACTGAGGACTGCTGTGTCCTCTAGTTTACTGTGGACTGCTGTGTCCTCTAGTTTACTGAGGACTGCTGCGTCCTCTAGTTTACTGAGGACTGCTGTGTCCTCTAGTTTACTGTAGACTGCTGTGCCCTCTAGTTTACTGTAGACTCTACTGTGCATTGGTGTGTCCTCTATTTAATATTGGTCATCGTGCCCTCTGGTTTACTTGGCTGACATTTTGGTCCACGTTTCGGGTCCAGTGTGCCCTCTATATTTTAATTCAGCTCTGAGCTTTCTTTTAATCCTTGCACGTTTACGTTTATTGCAATTCCTCCTCCTCCTGCTCGCCCCCCCCACACCACACAGCACAGACTGTCCTGGACGGTGGACTTTGTCATTGTACGCCAGACACCTGAGATTTGCAGCAATTATCAACGGGTTTCATACCTTCTGTGCTGTCATTCGACAGGGACGAAATCCAGATCAGTTGAGTTTATTGTCACGTGTACTGAGGTCAAAGGGAAATGCGTTTGTTGCGTGCTAACCAGTTGGCATAAGAAGGGTCTCGACCCCCAAAGTCACCCATTCCTTCTCTCTTAGGATTGCCAACTTTCCCACTTCCAAATAAGGGACAAACGGTCAAAATAAGGGACAAATTCCCCACGGCAATTCGCTGACCGACTGGGCCGTGGCTGGGTGAATGATGAGTTGGCCCGGGTGCTGGACTGCACACCAAGCCCAGCCGGCGGGCCAGCTGAGGAGATTTGGCCCGGGGGCCGCGCGACGTCACGTCCAAAGTCCAGCACCCCATCCAACTCATGAACCGATGATCGGCCGTGAGAAGGAGGGGTGGTGGTGGTGTCGGCGGTCAGCGAGGTTCAGCAGGTCGGACAGCTGGCTGGGCTGCCGACCGACGGGCGGGGTGCTGCTGCACTCCATGGGCTGATGGGTGAGGCGGGGCCGGACGCAGCGCTCCGAGCCGACAGTCCCCTCGACCCGAGAAGTAGCGGTCAAATACGGGACAAGGGCGGTCCCGTATGGGACCAACCAATTTAGCCCAATATACGGGATGTCCCGGCTAATACGGGACTGTTGGCAACCCTATTCTCTCTGGAGATGCGGCCTGTCCCGCTGAATAACTCCAGCGTTTTGTGTCTATCTTCAGCATAAAGATAACCCATGATTACAATCGGGCCATTCCACAGTGTACAGATACATGATATGGGAATAAGTTTTGGTGCATGTGAAGCCAGTAATGTCTGATCAATGATAGTCTGAGGGTCACCAGTGAGGTAGATAGTAGTTCAGCACTGCTCTCCAGTTGTTGGTGGGACGATTCATTTGCCGGATAACAACTGGGAAGCAACTGCCCCAAAATCTGAAGGTGTGCGTTTCACCTTTTCAGGAATTTACAGCAAATAGTTTGAGAGCTGTAGTCACCGTGGTGACGAATGCAACATCGGAGCCCCATATGCGCAGAGAATGATCCCAACAACTATAATGACCGTATTTGAAGCATGTTGATCGACGCAAAATGCCGGAATAACTCAGCGGGTCAGGCAGCGTCTCTGGAGAAAAGGAATAGGTGACGTTTCGGGTCGATACCCTTCTTCAGACTTGACTCCACTCAACCCAAAACGCCACCGATTTGTTTTCTCCCGAGATGCTGCCTGACCCGCTGAGGTACTCCAGCTTTTTGTTGTCACTCTTTGGTGTAAAGCAGCATCCGCAGTTCCTTCCTACATTTTTAATCAAGTTGGTTGGGACCCTTGCTATTGAGGGAGTGCAGAGTAGGTTTACAAGGTTAATTCCCGGGATGGTGGGACTGTCATATGCTGAGAGAATGGAGCGGCTGGGCTTGTACACTCTGGAGAAGGATGAGAGGGTATCTTATTGAAACATATAAGATTGTTAAGGGTTTGGACATGCTATAGACAGGAAATGTTCCCGATGTTGGGGGAGTCCGGAACCAGGGGCCACAGTTTAAGAATAATGGCATAAGCCATTTAGAACGGAGACGAGGAGACACTTTTTCTCACAGAGTTGTGAGTCTGTAGAATTCTGTGCCTCAGAGGGCGGTGGATGCCGGTTCTCTGGATACTTTCAAGAGAGAGATAGATAGGGCTCTTAAAGGTAGCGGAGCCAGGGTATATGGGGAGAAGGCAGGAACGGGGTACTGATTGTGGATGATCAGCCGTGATCACATTGAATGGCGGTGCTGGCTCGAAGGGCCGAATGGCCTACTCCTGCACCTATTGTCTATTGACCCCCCTACAATCAATCTGAAGAAGAGTCCTGACCCCCCCACAGTTTCCCCTACCCCCCTTCCTTCCCCCTTATGCTACTTTCCTCACCCTGGCATCACAACCCTCAACTCATCAAAACTCTTTAACATCTTCTGTTCTTATCTCTGACCTTTGTTCCAACCATCTGCCTGACAAAGAACCCCCTTGCCTGTGTCTCCCTACTACCTGTGTAGGAAGGAACTGCAGGTGCTGGTTTACACCGAAGATAGACACAACGTGCTGGAGTAACTCAGCGGGCCAGGCAGCCTCTCTGGAGAGAAGGAATAGGTGATGTTTTGGGTCGAGACCCTTCTTCAGACTGTGGAAGCCGAAAGAGATGCAGCATGAAATCAGGCCCTTCGGCCCACCGAGTCCATGGTGACCATCGATCACCCGTTCACCCCAGTTCTATGTTATCCCATTTTCCCATCCACTTCCCGCACACCAGGGGCAATTTGCAGAAGGCCAATGAACCTACAAACCAACACGTCTTTAGGACGAGGGAGGAAACTGGAGCACCCGGAGAAAACCCACACGGTCATGGGGAGAACGTGCAAACTCCACACTCCACTGCTGTCTGACCTGCTGAGTTAGTTCAGATTTTTGTCTCTATCTCGAAGATTAGAAAGTAGTCATTATTGCTGTTGGGATCACTCTCTGCACACAAGGCTCCGACATTTGAGGGCGGTCACAGTGGCGCAGTGGTAGAGTTGCTGCCTTACAGCGAAAGCAGCACCAGAGACCCGGGTTCGATCCCGACCATGGGTGCTGTCCGTACGGAGTTTGTACGTTCTCCCCACGACCTGCGTGGCTTTTCTCCGGACTACTAGGGGCGCCGGACTGCCAGCAGCCTCTGCCTGCAGCCCGTTTGTTTTTCCATCTTTCTTTTTTATTTTTAGTTGGTTTAAAGTTTGTTTTTGGGGGAGTCTTTAACTTTTCTATGTGGGGGAGCGGAGTAGGGTAAGGGGGAAACTAACTCCCAGTCGCTTCCTGGTGGGGACGCGACTATTTCTCCGAGTCGCATCCTCGCCCCCCACCTCCCGGCCTATCTCCTAGATCGGAGCGGCCTTTCCTGCCGGGGACTGGGAACCGGACCAGAGCTGCAACATCGGCGGCACAGCGCTGGAGTCACCGCGGAACTGGCGATGCCTACCTGGATCGTCGTTTGGAACTCCGGAGCGTTGGGCCGCTGCTCCAACATCGTGGAGCTCTGGTTTAGAGAGCTCCCAACGCGGGCGGCGCTGCACAGCTCCCTGGAGTCCTGGGGCCCTTTGCCGAGGGCCTCCAGTGTTGTGTCTCCACCCGGTGTGCCCTGCGGACTTTGGGAGCCGCAGACTCCGGTAGGAGGGGGCCGACTCAGGGTCCCCGACTCTGGGGACATCCCCAGCCCCGACGTCGGACTTGCATCACCCCGGGGAGCGGGCCTGAACATCGGGCCGCCCGTAGCGGCGACTGCAGGGGGCTCGACCACAGGGGAACAGTGGGGAACGTTGGGAAGAGACTGACTTTGGTGCCTTCCCTCACAGTGGGAAATTTTGATCCTGCTGTGGGGGGTGTTTTATTTTGAATTCTATCAACTCTATGGGTACACAAAAGGCTGGAGAAACTCAGAGGATGCAGTAGCATCTAAGGAGCGAAGGAGATAGGCGACGTTTTGGGTCGAGACCCTTCTTCAGACTCAACTCTATGTTGTGTTCTTTATTTTTACTGTATGGCTGTATGGTGATTTAATTTTGCCAATTGGCACACGTGACAAATAAATGCATCTTATCTTATCTTATCTCAGGTTTCCTCCCACACTCCAAAGACGTACAGGTTTGTAGGTTAATTGGCTTGGTAAATGTAAAAATTGTTCCTATTGGGTGTAGGATGGTGTTAAGGTGTGGGGATCGCTGGTCGGCGCCGACTCGGTGGGCCGAAGGGCCTGTTTCCGTGCTCTATCTCTAAACTAGACATTATATTCATTACCACAGTGGCCACGGTTCACAAGCTATTTCCTGAGAAATCCGGAAAAGGTGGAAGGTGAGGAGGTCTAACGCACACCAGTTCCAGATTTAGGGACTGTTTCTTCCCACGTGCACCTGGGATCATTTATGGATCCCGGGTCACTGGCGTTGAAAGGCAGCAGCTCTACCCGCTGTGCCCCCTTGCCAATAGACAATAGGTGCAGGAGGAGGCCATTTGGCCCTTCGAGCCAGCACCACCATTCAATGTGATCATGGCTAATCATCCCCAATCAGTACCCCGTTCCTGCCTTCTCCCCATATCCCCTGACTCCGCCATCTTTAAGAGCCCTATCTAGCTCTCTCTTGAAAGTATCCAGAGAACTGGCCTCCACCGCCCTCTGAGGCAGGGAACTCCACAGACTCACAACTCTGTGAGAAAAAGTGTTTCCTCGTTCTAAATGGCTTACTCCTTATTCTTAAACTGTGGCCCCTGGTTCTGGACTCCCCCAACATCAGGAACATATTTCCTGCCTCTAGTGTATCTAAACCCTTAACAATCTTACATATTTCAATAAGATCCCCTCTCATCCTTCTAAACTCCAGAGTATACAAGCCCAGCCGCTCCATTCTCTCAGCATATGACAGTCCCGCCATCCCGGGAATTAACCTTGTAAATCTATGCTGCACTCCCTCAATAGCAAGAATGTCCTTCCTCAAATTAGGGGACCAAAACTGCACACAATACTCCAGGTGTGGAGGGCCCTGTACAACTGCAGAACGAACTGCCGTCCTCTGCAGATGTAGTCACGCAGACCAGACGCCATGCCACTGACCCCCATCTACGGCAGCACCCGGGGTCATGAAGTGACCCAGAGTCTCTGACACGGTGAAGAGGCGGCTCTACTCGCTGCGCCACTGAAATGGCCACCGTACTGCGGAGAGCCGCGTCCCTGAAACGTTCCACGCTGCCCAGTGTACGAGTCGGGTGAGTCAGGCGTTGGACCGATAGCAAAGCAAACAGCTGGCCAGACCTTGGGAGGAGAGAAATCGGCTTTAGAAAATGATGGGAACCAGCTGTGATTAGCCAGAGGCCAGTTCCTGGGAGGCCTGTTGAAGGGGGGGCTTTTGCACTTAGCTGTGTGTTCTTGAGAAAATGAAAAGAAAACCACACAAAAGAAATCAGTACAACAGAACATTTTTTATTAAGGGATTGGACAGGCTAGATGCAGGAAAGATGTTCCTGATGTTAGAGGGTGGGGGGGGGGTCCAGAACCAGTGGTCATAGCTTAAGAATAAGGGGTAGGCTATTTAGGACCAGGATGAGGAAAAACATTTTCACCCAGAGCGTTGTGAAAAACATTTTCACCCAGAGCACAGAAGGCAGTGGAGGCCAATTCACTGGATGTATTCAAGAGAAAGTTGGATTTAGCTCTTGTGGCTAATGGAATCAAGGGAAATGGGAAGAAAGCAGGAACGGGGTACTGATTCTGGATGATCAGCCATGATCATATTGAATTGCGGTGCTGGCTTGAAGGGCCGAATGGCCTCCTCTTGCATCTATTGGACTTTGTTGACTTGAAATAACGGCGTCAAAAATGGCGGCGCACGCATGTGTACTATATGCAAAAGAATCTCCCTGTGCAGTTGCATACGTGACATATTAAACACCACTGAATTGACTATTGATGGAGCAGACATTATGAGGATGTGGATTCAAGAGAGTTTATTGTCATGTGTCCCAGATAGGACAATTAAATTCTTGCTTTGCTTCAGCACAACAGAATAATACAGTAGGCATAAATAAATACAGAACAGATCAGTGTGGCCATATACCATTGAATATATATATATACACACACACAAATAAACAGATAAAGCGCAATGGGCTATTAATGTTTAGAGTTTTGTTTGAGTTGAGTTTAATAGCCTGATGGCTGTGGGGAAGTAGCTATTCCTGATCCTGGATGTTGCAGATTTCAGGCTCCTGTACCTTCTACCTGAAGGCAGCGGGTAGATGAGTGAGTGGCCAGGTCCTTGATGATGCTGTCAGCCTTTTTGAGGCAGTGACTGCGATAGATCCCCTCGATGGTAGGGAGGTCAGAGCTGATGATGGACTGGGCGGTGTTTACAACTTTTTGCAGTCTGCTCCGAACCAAGCCACGATGCAACGGTCAGCACTAGCGAGAGAGTCTCGGACCAGAGGGCACAGCCTCAGAATAATATATACCTCAAACAACAGAGGTCCCTGCTCCGATCCCTGTAATTTATTCTGCGATTTTCCCAGACAGTGTTTAACCTTTGGAATGATCAATGTGACGCGACTATTTTCCTTGGCTTTTTGTCCCCAGGACTGGTAGAGCCACTGTCTCACATACCAAGGACTTGGTTTCAGTCCTGTGTCTCTGTGTGGAGTTTGCATGTTCTCCCTATGACGACATTTCCTCCCACTTCCCAATGACGAGCATGTTTGTAGGTTGGAGAAACACGGAATTACAGATACTGGTTTGTTAAAGGCACAAAGACTACCTGAAAAACTCAGCAAGTCGGGCAGCGTCCACGTCATCTCCACTCTATCACAAATAACGGAGGTCCCAGCACAGATCCCTCTGCACAGGGGTGGCACGGTGGCGCAGTGGTAGAGCTGCTGCCTGACAGCGCCAGTGACCAGGGTTCGATCTTGACTGCAGGTGCCGTCTGTACGGAGTTTGTACGTTCTCCCCGTGACTGCAAGGCTTTACAAATGAGAGCTCCTATTCCCTCCCACACTCCAAAGACGTACTGGTTTGTAGGTTAATTGTCTTGGGTAAAATTGTAAATTATCCCTCGTGTGTGTAGGATAGTGTTAGTGTATGGCGTTGCCTGGTATGTGCGGACTCAGTGGCCAATGGGCCTGTTTCTGCGCTGTATTTCTAAACTAAATTAAACTAAGATTTGTGTAATTTACAGTGCAATCATCCTTTGGATTGATCGATGTGACATTTTTATTTTCTTTGGCTTTCATCCCCAGAACACCGTTTTAAGTTTGTTTTTTTAAATTATCTTGTATGTCGACAACTTGTATGTAAATATAGATGGGTTGGTTCGTGAGTTTGCAGGCGACATTAAGATTGCTAGCATTGTGTGCAGTTTGAAAGTAGGCTGTCAAAGTATACCGTATAATTATTCAGTTGGAAATAGGTCAGCTATGGATGCATCACAGCTTGGTTTGGGAACAGCTCCATCCAAGACCGCAAGAAATTGCAGCCAATTGTGGACGCAGCCCTGACCATCACACAAACCAACCTCCCTTCTATTGAAGGTGGACAGAAATGCTGGAGAAACTCAGCGGGTGAGGCTGCATCTGCGGAGCGAAGGAATAGGTGACGTTTCGGGTCGAGACCCTTCTTCAGAACCGAAATGTCACCTGTTCCCACACTTCATAGATGCTGCCTCACCCTCTGCGTTTCTCCAGCATTTTTGTCTACATTCGATTTTTCCAGCATCTGCAGTTCTTTCTTAAACATCCCTACAATCGACTCCGTTTATATCTCATGCTGCCTCGGCAAGGCCAGCAGCATAATGAAGGACGAGTCGCACCCCGGCCACTCCCTTTTCTTCCCCTCTCCCATCAGGCAAAAGGTACAGAAGTGCGAAAACGCACACCTCCAAATTCAGGGACACTTTTTTTCCCAGTGTTATCAGGCAAATTAATCATCCTACTACAACAGAGAGCAGTGCTGAACTACTATCTACCTCTTTGGTGTTCCTCGGACAATCCTTGATCGGACTTTGCTGGCTTTACCTTGCACTAAACGTTATCCCCTTTTCATGTATCGTTACACTGTAAATGGATCGATTATAATCATGTATTGTCTTTCTGCCGACTAGTTAGCATGCCACAAAAGCTTTTCACTGTACCTAGGTACACGTGACAATGAACCAAACTAAAATGGGCCAAGAAATGGCAGATGGAGTTCAATCCAAGCAAGTGTGAGGGAAAGTATATAGTTGGGGAGACAGAAAATGCTGGGGTAATTCAGCGGGACAGGCAGCATCTCTGGAGAGAGAATGGGTGACGTTTCTGGTGGAGACTGAAGAAGGGTCTCGACCCGAAACAACACCCATTCCTTCTCTCCAGAGATGCTGCCTGTCCCGTTGAGTTAACATAGAAACATAGAAAATAGGTGCAGGAGGAGGACATTCGGCCCTTCGAGCCAGCACCGCCATTCATTGTGATCATGGCTGATCGTCCCAACTCAATAACCCATGCCTACCTTCTCCCCATATCCCTTGACTCCACTAGCCCCTAGAGCTCTATATAACTCTCTTAAATCCATCCAGTGATTTGGTCTCCACTGCCCTCTGTGGCAGGGAATTCCATAAATTCACAACTCTCTGGGTGAAAAAGTTTTTTCTCACCTCAGTCTTAAATGGCCTCCCCTTTATTCTAAGACTGTGGCCCCTGGTTCTGGATTCCAGCATTTTGTGTCCAGAATGTTTAAACCAGCATCTGCAGTTCTTTCCTACACACCAAGTCTGAGGAAGTGTCTCGACCCGAAACGTCGCCCAATCCTGCTCTCCAGAGGCGCTGCCTGTCCCGCTGAGTTGCTCCAGCATTTTGTGCTGGTGAATATGAGGTGGACAATTGTTGAGAAACCGGTGGATTTAAGGCAGGTAATTACACAGCAATAGAAACACAGCTGGTGACAACATAAGTATTCAGACTGGGGCGAAAAAACATCTCGTTGACTTACTGGCAAGTCCTTGATTACATCCGCGTGGATCTAACAACCAAACACATTCCACCAGCATGTTTGGCAGCTAATTTTATGTCTGTTGACACAAGGTGACAGTTTTATTTTAACTGTCAGCAGTTTTGAGACATCCTTGTTCTTATTAAGCAAGCTCTGTCTACTAATTGCCTTTGACCTCTGATTGCCAGGATTCTCCAAGCCCAGCCTCGAGGCCAAGTTTGCCGCCTCCCTGTCTCGTCATTGAAGCATTCCCTGTGTACTTGCCGACTCTGTCCTTTTAATTACGAGGCTGAGACGCTTCCCCTTCCCCCCCCCCCCCCCCCCCGCCCCCCACCCCTCCCATCCATCACTCTGAATGGTGTAGGATGGAACTGCAGATGCTGGTTTATACTGAAGACTGACACAAAAACGTGGAATAACTCAGCGGGACAGGCAGCATCTCTGGAGAAAAAGAAAAGGCGATGTTTCGGGCCAGGATCCTTCTTCAGACTGAAAGTTGGGGGGTGGGAGGGAAACAAACTAGGGGAGAGAAGACCAGACCAAGTAGCAAGTTGCTTTCTTCCAGTGCCACAGTCCCGGGCTCGATCCTGACTACAGGTGCTGTCTGTACAGAGTTTGGACGTTCTCCCCTGTCTCTCAATCTCAAAGGGTCTCAACCTGAAACGTCACCTATACCTTTCTCCAGAGATACTGCCTAACCCTCTGAGATACTCCCTGTGTGTGTGTGTGTATGTGTGTCTCAGCCTGACGCTCTCTCGCTCTCTCACTCTCTCGCTCTCTCTCTCCCCCGACCCTCTCTCCCCAGGTGGATGTACTTGTCCCTCTCTGTCTCTGGATAGACAGAAATGACAAGGAGGTGGGGTAGCGTTGCTGGTGAGAGAGGACATTAATGCAATAGAAAGGAATGACATTACCTTGGAGGATGTGGAATCGATATGGGTAGAGCTGCGCAACTCTAAGGGCAGAAAACGCTAGTGGGAGTTGTGTACAGGCCACCTAACAGTAGTAGTGGAGTTCGGGATGGCATCAAACAGGAAATTAGAAATGTGTGCAACAAAGGTAAAACAGTTTTAATGGGTGACTTCAATCTACATATGGATTGGGTGAATTGGGGTGCTGAGGAAGAGGATTTCATGGAATGTATGCGGGATAGTTTTCTAAAGCAACATGTAGAGGAACCAATGAGAGAGCAGGCTATTCTAGACTGGGTATTGAGTAATGAGGAAGAGTTAGTTAGAGTCTCGTTGTGCGTGCCCCCTTGGGCAAGAGTGACCATAATATGGTTGAGTTCTTCATTAGGATGGCGAGTGACATAATTAAGTCAGAAACAAGGGTTCTGAACTTAAACAAAGGTAACTTTGAAGGTTTGAGATGTGAATTGGCCAAGATAGACTGGCAAGTGATTCTTAAAGGGTTGACAGTGGATGTGCAATGGAAGGTATTTAAAGACTGCATGGATGAACTACAACCATTGTTCATCCCAGTTTGGCAAAATAATAAATCAGGGAAGGTAGTGTATCTATGGATAACAAGGGAAATCAGGGATAGTATAAAAACAAAAGATGAAGCATACAAATTAGCCAGAAAAAGCAGCCTACCAGAGGACTGGAAGAAATTCAGAGTCCAGCAGAGGAGGACAAAGGGCTTTATTAGGAAAGGGAAAATAGATTATGAAAGAAAACTGTCAGGGAACATAAAAACGGACTGCAAAAGGTTTTATAGATATGTGAAGAAAAATACTTTAGTTAAAACAAATGTAGGTCCCTTGCAGTCAGAAACAGGTGAATTGATCATGGGGAACAAGGACATGGCAGACCAATTGAATAACTACTTTGGTTCTGTCTTCACTAAGGAAGACAAAAATAATCTGCCGGAAATAGCAGGGGACCGGGGGTCAAATAAGATGAACTGAGTGAAATCCAGGTTAGCAGGGAAATGGTGTTGGATAAATTGAACGGATTAAAGGCCGATAAATCCCCAGGGCCAGATAGTCTGCATCCCAGAGTACTCAAGGAAGTAGCCACAGAAATAGTGGATGCATTAGTGATAATTTTTCAAAAATCCTTAGATTCCAGAGTAGATCCTGAGGATTGGAGGGTAGCTAATGTAACCCCACTTTTTAGAAAAGGTGGGAGAGAGAAAATGGGGAATTACAGACCAGTTAGTCTAACATCGATAGTGGGGAAACTGCTAGAGTCAGTTATTAAAGATGGGATAGCAGCACAAGTGGTGAAATTATTGGACAAAGTCAGCATGGATTACACATAAGGATTATGGATGATCAGCCATGATCATATTGAATGGCGGTGCAGGCTCGAAGGGCTGAATGGCCTACTCCTGCACCTATTTTCTATGTTTCCATGTCTCTAACCACATGCAACTAAAACCCTTTCTGGCTTAAGTCCTCCCTCCACCACCTCCAGTTTAAATTGTATTTGGAATATTTAAGAGGACCAAGAAACTAAGAATGAAGAATGTACCTGACCCTGTCTCTCCCTCTCTGTCTCTCAGCAGGTGGAGGTGGATGGAGCTGGCCTGACGGTGGTTTGGGGTGGAGCGCAGCGGAGTGGAGGGCCCGTGTGTGTGGGGGGGTGACACCATGCTGCGTCGCAGTAACCCCGTCCTGTGGGGGGTGCTGCTGTTCGTGGCCTGGAACCTGGTGCTGCTCTTCTTCCTGCTGGGCCGCCCCCCAGGGGGAGGAGGGGCTGGAGAGGGGGCGCTGGACGCCGAGCAGCTGTCCCGCGACGTGGTCAAGGTTGCCGAGGAGGTGGAGCAGGAGCTGGAGGTGCAGAAGCAGCTGCTACAGCAGATCCAGCAGCAGCAGCAGAGACTGTGGGGACGGGGGAAGGGGCAGGGGCAGGATCGGGGTCAGGCCGCCGCCCCTCTCCTCTCCCCCACCCTCCCGCCTCCCCGGGACACGGTGCTGCCGGTGCTGGTGATCGGCTGCGACCGGCCCACCATCCGGCGGTGCCTGGACAAGCTGCTGCAGCACCGGCCGTCCAAGGAGCTCTACCCCATCGTGGTGAGCCAGGACTGCGGGCACGAGGAGACGGCCAGGGTGATCGCCTCGTACGGCGACCGGGTGCTGCACCTGCGGCAGCCTGACCTGAGCGAGCCCCGGGTGCCGCCCGAGCACCGCAAGTTCCAGGGCTACTACCGCATCTCCCGGCACTACCGCTGGGCCCTGAACCAGGTGTTCCGCTCGCTGCGCTACTCCGCCGCCGTGGTGGTCGAGGACGACCTGGAGGTGGCGCCCGACTTCTTCGAGTACTTCCGCGGCCTGTTGCCCGTGCTGCGCGCCGACCCCACCCTCTGGTGCGCCTCGGCCTGGAATGACAACGGCAAGGAGGCCATGGTGGACACGCAGCGCCCGCAGGCTATCTACCGCACAGACTTCTTCCCCGGGCTCGGCTGGATGCTGCTCAGGTACTGGCCCATGCTCCACTGTCACCCACCCCTCACTCGTCTCACTCGCCCTCCCCCAGTGTCACCCCTCAATGCCCTCATTTGTCTCACCCCCCCCTCCCCAGTGTCACCCCCACCCATCACATCTCACCCCCTCCTCCCCAGTGTCACCCCCACCCATCACATCTCACCCCCTCCTCCCCAGTGTCACCCCCACCCATCACATGTCTCACCCCCCCCTCCCCAGTGTCACCCCCACCCATCACATGTCTCACCCCCTCCTCCCCAGTGTCACCCCTCACTGCCCTCACGTCTCACCCCCTCCCCAGTGTCACCCCAACCCCTCACTTCCGCTCCCCCTCCCCGGTGTCACCTCCTCCCCTCACTCCCCCCCCCTCCCCCAGTGTCACCCCTCACTGCCCTCACTCCCCCCGCCCCAGTGTCACCCCCACCCCTCACTTGTCTCAACCCCCCTCCGCTGTGTCACTCCACCCTCCTGACTGCACCTACCCCCCTCCCCAGTGCCACCCCTCACTGCCACCCCTCCTCCCCGGTGTCACCCCAACCCCTCACGTCCGCTCCCCCAGTGTCACACCCACCCCTCACTTGTCTCACTCGCCCTCCCCCAGTGTCACCCCTCACTGCCCTCATTTGTCTCACCCAACCCTCCCCAGTGTCATCCCCACCCCTCACTTCCGCTCCCCCTCCCCGTGTCACCACCTCCCCTCACTCCCCCCTCCACAGTGTCACCCCCACCATTCACATCCGCTCCCCGGTGTCACCCCACCCTCTTGACTGCACCTCCCCCCTCCCCAGTGTCACCCCACCCCCCTCCCCAGTGTCACCCCCTCCCCCCTGCCCAGTGTCACCCCACCACTCACATCAACTCCCCAGTGTCACCCCACCCTCCTGACTGCACCTCCCCCCTCTCCCTCCTCAGCGCCATCAATCAATCAATTTAATTTATATAGCTAATTTAAAAATGGGGTCGTACCCACTCCAAAGTGCTATACATAGGGTTGCCACACAGCCATACAAATAAAAAGAAAAGTTCGACACACGATAGAATTTAACATGAACGTCCCCCCACAGCGGAATCAATGTTGTCTACTGTGGGGGAAGGCGGCAAAGTTCAGTTCTCTTCCTCTATGTCCACCCGTGGTCGGGGCCTATTTGAGGCCTCTGCAGTCGCCGCAGCGGAGGCCCGATGTTTCAGGCCCTGACACCGGATGGTGGAGCTCCGGCTTCGGAAGAACGCTCTCAGCGGCTTGGAGCTCCGAATCGGCCGCTTGCTACCTGAGACCGTATCTCCCGAAGTCCACGGCCCGAGCTGGGCACTGGCGACCTCCTCCTCCCCACTCTCACTGTCCCCTCACCCCCTCCCCTTCTGCAGTGTCCCTCACCCAGCCCCCTCACTCTCCCCTACACCCCTTCTCTAGTGTCCCTCACCTTCACCTCCCACCCTCCACTACACAGACCTCTTCCCTGTCTGCTCAGGTACAGACCCCCACCCAGCCCCCTCACTCTCCCCTACACCCCTGCCCCAATGTCCCCCACCCCCTCACTGACCGCACCTCTACCCCCCCCCCCCCCAGTGTCACCCACCCCCTCACTGACCATCCTCACCTCCACCCCCCCTCCCCAGTGTCACCCACCTCTAACTCACTGCTTCTACACCCCCCTCTAACTCACTGCCCCTCTCTCTTCCCTGTGATCCCCATCACCTCCCCTTCCCCCAGGGTACCTCACTTCCAACAACCCTCCTCTTCCTCCCCCTGCTACCCCACCCTTCCCCAGTGTCACTCCCCCCCCCCCACCTACTCCACTCTTACTCCCCCACCACAGGCCTACACCCCTCCCTCCCTCCCCTACACCTCCTTTCCCCCCCTTTCCCTTCTGCCCTCCCCTTCCCCACCCACTCCCTTTCTCCCCCCATACTGTGGGATAGTGGACAATTGCCAATAACAGACACTATTCCCCATTTCCCCCCCCCCACACCCCCTTCCCCCATCACACTCCCCCTCCCCATCCCCACCCTGCCATCAAAGTCCCCCTCCCCATCCTCCCCACCCCTCCCCATCCCCACCCTCCAACCCCCCCCCCCCCCCCCCCCATCCTCCCCACCCTCCCGTCCCCCAGAGACTGGAGTGGGTACGACCCCACCTGGAGTTGTAGTGAAGGTTAACTATATTGTGCTGGGCTACAGCTGGCAGTCGGCAATAGCACACACGTGTTATAACGAGGCACTTTGTCTCCTTCTCGTGCACCCGGAGAAAGCCCACGCAGGTCACGTGGAGAACGTACAAACTCCGTACAGGCAGCGCCCATGGTCAGGATCGAACCCGGGTCTCTGGAGCTGTGAGGCAGCAACGTTACCGCTGCGCCACCGTGCAGCCCTATAGTGCACAGTCGCCAATAACAGACACTGCTCCCCCACTATGGTCCGTTATAACGGGGGTACACTCTACCTCATTGGGTTACAGTGGACAATTGTCAATAATGGACACCACTCCCCCACTATGACAATAGACAGGAGGAGTTGCAGGAGGAGGCCATTCAGCCCTTCAAGCCAGCATCACCATTCATTGTGATCATGGCAGATCATCCCCAATCAGTACCCCGTTCCTGCCTTCTCCCCATGTTCCCGATGTTGGGGAGGTCCAGGACAAAGGGTCACAGCTTAAGGATAAGGGGGAAATCCTTTACGACCGAGATGAGAAGGAATTTTTTCACACAGAGAGTGGTGGGTCTCGAACTCTCTGCCACAGAGGGTAGTTGAGGCCAGTTCATTGGATATATTTAAGAGGGAGTTAGATGTGGCCCTTGTGGCTAAGGGGATTAGAGGGTATGGAGAGAAGGCAGGTACGGGATACTGAGTTGGATGATCAGCCATGATCATATTGAATGGCGGTGCAGGCTTGAAGGGCCGAATGGCCTATTCCTGCACCTAATTTCTATGTTTCTATATTCCCTGACCCCGCTATCTTTAAGAGCCCTATCTAGCTCTCTCTTGAAAGTATCCAGGGAACCGGGCCTCCACCGCCCTCTGAGGCAGAGAAATCCACCGACTCACAACTCTGTGAGAAAAAGTGTTTCCTCATTCTAAATGGCTTACTCCTTATTCTTAAACTGTGGCCCTGCTCCGTTATGGTCCGTTATAATGAGGGTTTAGTCTTTTCTACTGGGTTACAAAATTATGGAACTCACTGCCAGACCACTTGAAATGTATCCCTACATATGTCACATTCAAAAGAAATACAAAATTGGGGCTAATTCAACAACAATCTTGTACTCATATTTAGTTTTTACACTGTGCTCTCTCTGTATGTCTTTTTCTCTTTTCCATTTTCATCTAATTTCCATTTTCCTATTTTCAATAATGTTAATCTGTATTATCATTTTTAACCAAAAACCCTACTAGGGACAAGTGTTGTGAATTAGCTTTGGCTAAAAAGACTATGATGCATCCATCAGACTGTTTCAAGTGTATCTATGTTTTTGTATCTGTCCCTATCTAAATAAACCTTAATCAATCACAGTGGACAATCGGCAGTAACAGACACCACTCCCCCCCCCCCCCCCCCCCACTATGGTCCTAGTGTATAATACACTAACCCCACCAGGGGTTAGTGTATTATACTGGGTTACAGTGGACAATTGTCAATAACACACACCACTCCCCCCCACTATGTTTAAGAAGGAACTGCAGATGCTGGAAAAACCGAAGGTAGACAAACATGCTGGAGAAACTCAGCAGGTGAGGCAGCATCTATGGAGCATAAGAATTCAGAATAAATACATACAACTTTAATATTAACATCTAAAATAGACTTTACAATTGAACTAGAAACAGACATTTCAGACCGGACAGTGGCTTTGCTTTGACAGGGACTGTCAGCAGGGACGACCTGAAATTGGAGGTCAATGTTCACACTGCTGGGGTGTAAATTGCCCAAGCGAAATACGAGATGCTGCTCCTCCAATTTGCGGTGGGACTCACTCTGGCCATGGAGGAGGCAACGGGAGATCAGGTTGGTTATTGCGAACTGTGCGGAGGTGTTGGGCGAAGCGATCGCCGAGCCTGCGCTTGGTCTCACCGATGTAGAGCAGTTGACACCGAGAGCAGCGGATGCAATAGATGAGGTAGCATTTTTGTCTGACTCCCCCCATGTGGTCCGTTATAGCGGGGGTTTACTGTATCCACTGGTGGATGCTGCAATAATGTTGCCATTGTATAACGTGGCTCCCGTCTCTTGTGCAGGGCTACGTGGGAGGAGCTGGAGCCTGGGTGGCCGGGAGCGTTCTGGGATGACTGGATGCGGAGCCCGTCTCAGCGGCGTGACCGCTCGTGCGTGCGTCCCGAGGTGTCCCGCACCATCACCTTCGGCCGCAAGGGGGTGAGCAACGGCCAGTTCTTCGACCAGCACCTCAAGTTCATCAAACTCAACGAGCGCTTTGTGCCTTTCAGCAGCCTGGAGCTGAGCTACCTGAGCAAGGAGCGGTACGACGTGGCCTGGGAGGCCCGCGTGTACGGGGCGCCCGCCCTGCGGGTGGACGAGCTGCAGCACAATGACAGGATGGAGCTGGGGGAGGTGCGGGTGCAGTACTCTTCCAGGGACACCTTCAAAGCCTTCGCCAAGGCCCTGGGAGTCATGGACGACCTCAAGTCCGGTGTTCCCCGCTCCGGCTACAGGGGCGTGGTCACCTTCATGTACCGCGGCCGCAGGGTATACCTGGCACCCCCCCGGGACTGGAGCGGGTACGACCCCAGCTGGAGTTAGCCCCCCCCCCCCCCTGCATCCCACCATCCCGCTCCCCCCTCCCCATTCCCCCGTAACTGGAGCAGGTACGACCCCAGCTAGAGTTAGCCTCCTCCCTCCCACACCCCCCTCCCCATCCCCCCCCCGAGACTGGAGTGGGTACGACCCCAGCTGGAGTTAGCTCCCCCCTCCCCATCCTCTCCCACACCCCCCTCCTCATCCCCACTCCATCCCCCCCGAGACTAGAGCGGGTACGACCTTAGCTGGAGTTAGCCCTCCCTCCCCATCCCCCCCCCCCCACACACCCCTCCAATTCCTCCCCACACCACCTTCCCCATCCTCCACCCCAAGCACCCCCCCACATCCTCCTCCCCCCCCCCACATCCTCCTCCCCCCCCCCCCCACATCTTCCTCTCTCCCCCCCCCCCCACCACACCACCTCCCCAACCCACCCATCCCCCTGCCCCAGAGACTGGAGTGGGTACAACCCCACCTGGAGTTAGTCGTGCTCAAACAGACACTGCTCGGTCTGGACCCCACACCGAGCCAGGCGGTTGTGGGGGGGGGGGGGGGGTGTAGACTGTGGTGGTTATACTAGACAGCAGGAAGAGTCAGACACGAGACGGCTGTTTGTCAGACAGACATACGGCGCGGAGCAGCTTGGGCCGGCTGCCAGTGATACCCGTGGACTTGAATATCTCCCTCCTCTCTGCACTCCCTGTTCTTCCGTACATCCCGCCTCCCCCGATAACTCCTCTCTACCCCCTAGTCTCCCCCCCCTCTCTACACCCTGGTCCCCTCCCCTCTCTCTACCCCGTGGTCCCCTCCTCTCTCCCCACCACCCAGGCAGGTGTGGTTCCAGCGCCCGTCACCACCAGTGTTTCTCCCCCTGGCGGCGAGAGTCGTGTGTGGGTCGATGTGGGAGCACCCGCCCTTTTTCCTCTACCCCTCTACCTTTCCCTGCCCCAAAATCTGACCCCTTCCACGGGAGAGGCAGGGGAATGGTCCAGGGTCGCTGGATGTGACTCAACATCTCCCTGTCTGTCTGTCTATCTGCCTGTCTGATTGATACAAGCCCCCTCTGTTAAATTGGAGGGAGATTGACTCAAACCCCACGGGTCCCAATCTCCTGGTCTCTCCTCCTCCTCCGCCTGTAACATGTAAGGCAGATTGATACAGGCCCCATCAATCTAATCCTGCACCGGTGGGAGAGATTGATACATACACCATGTGTCTAATTCTGGCCTCTCTCTCTTCCCCCCCACCTGTTGACACGGCATGGAGATTGATGCAACCCCCGCCTTGAAAGTACATTGATACAAACTGTGTCCCAAACCTGGTCTCATTGACACAGGCCTCGCCTGATACAAAGCAGGGAGATTGATGCAAGTCCAGTCCTACACTGGTGGGACCATTGATACAAACAGTGCCCGAATCTCCTGGTCGCTCCCCGCCTGTTACATGTGAAGTAGATTGATACAAGCCTCGCCTGTCCAAACCTGGGACAGACCAGCATCGAGACGGTTCCAGCGGTCTGAAAGGTCCACAGTGCTCCGGGCAAGAACTTCTTCCCACCGACACCCAAACCTGCAGCCGTCTCGCCAGCAGGAACTGAAGCTCGCTGTGATTTCTTTCTTATTTTTGTACACGAACGAATAAATAACTCCACAGATATATATCGGCGCAGCAAAGCTCGGCTGGGAACCAGATTGGGTTAGGACTAGAGAGCGGGCGGGGGGGGGGGGGGGAGGGTGCAGATGTGGAGAGAGGGAGAGACTTGGAACCGATGGATCTCCTCGTCCAAAATACTTGCCCGCTCCTGGCTATAAAGTTGGACGGGGCTGTGAGAAATACCAGGAAGCCTGAATCGCAATGAAGAGGCAGTGGCAGGCCAGGAAGGCCGCTTCCCCGACCCTCTCTCTCTGTATGCATTTCCAGCTTTCATTTTTTCCCTAAAATTATTATTTTTAAAATTGTGGACGCGAACACCCGCCGAAGCATTGCCAATATCCCCTTGTTGCACAAGTGGGGCGGCATCCGATGTAAATAACCCCCCTACCGTATCTATCTAATTACCTCCCACCGCACCTCTTTCTGAAAGGTGGGGGCATTTGTACAATGTGATTTTATTTCCCGCCGGAGGAGGTTTCCGCCCGGCAAAACTGATAACGGGTTCGCTCTGATCAAATTAAACGCAGGAGTTTATATGTTTGACATCGATTCTGCCAAGTTTAAATTAGATTATTTTCTTTGTCTCCCAGCGTGTTATCCAAGGATTTAAAACATCAAATAATGGGCTGATGTCGAGTGGGGTGGGGGGGGGGGATACCAGATATGTTTCCCTACCCCTCTGGGTAGTTAAGTTACTCCAGCATTTTGTATCTACCTTCGGATTAAACCAGCATTTGCAGTTCCTTCCTACACACCAAGTTGGGAGGTCATGTTGCAGTTGTATAAGACATTGGTGAGGCTGCATTTAGAGTATTGTGTTCAGTTCTGGGCACCATGTTATAGGAAAGATATTGTCAAGCTGGAAAGTCTTCAGAGAAGATTTACAAGGATGTTGCCTGGACTAGAGGGTGTGAGCTATAGGAAGAGGTTGAGTAGGCTGGGTCTCTATTCCTTGGAGCGCAGGAGTATGAGGGGAGATCTTATAGAGGTATATGAAAACATGAGAGGAATAGATCGGTTAGATGCACAGAGTCCCTTGCCCAGAGTAGGGGAACCGAGGACCAGAAAACACAGGTTTAAGGTGAAGGGGAACAGATTTAACAAGAATCTGAGTGGTACCTTTTTTCACACAAAGGGTGGTGGGTGTATGGAACAAGCTGCCAGAGGAGGCAGTTGAGGGAGGGACTTTCCCAACATTTAAGAAACAGACCGGTACATGGATAGGACGGGTTTGGAGGGATATGGACTAAGCACTGGCAGGTGGGACTAGTTGGCTGAGATATGTTGGCGGGTGCGGGCAAGTTGGGCATAAGGGCCTGTTTCCACACTATATGACCAAGTCTAACCTTGTATATGATTATGGGGAGTGATTGGGCTGAGTGGGGCGGAGGGAGGGCTAGTGGCGATGGATGTGGGGAAGGAATTGAAAGACTCTTTCACGGCGAGTTTGTTAGAGGTGTTGAGAAGCAGAGCAAAGCACAACGCCAAACTGCTGGAGGAAACTCATCCGGTCGAGCAGCATCCGTGCTGGTGAAAGGGTTCCCTCCCATCCCTCTGGGTTAACGTACGATGAGTGTCTGACAACACGGGGCCTGCACCCGCTGGAGTTTAGAACGAGAGGGGACCTCATTGAAACTAATGGTGTGATTGGGGAGTGTGTGATGGCGGAGGGGGAGGGAGTGTGTGACGGGGGGGGGGGGGGGGGGGGGGGGGAGGGGATGTGTGTGATGGGGGAAGTATGATGGTGGGGGAGTGTGATGGGGAATGCAGACTGATAGATAGTTGGGGGGGTTAGTGTGTGTGTATGTGTGTGTGTGTGTGGGGGGGAGGGGAGTGTTAGTGTGTGGTGGACGGGGACCAACGGGTCCCACAGTCTGGTATACTTATAAAATTCACATCATGTATGTGTGGTTGTATGTGTGTGTGTGTTTTTATAACTTCGCCAAAATGCTATGCGTTGGCACTGAAATATTTTCCGTTGTGATAATCTGGTTCCCTTCAGATTGATGCTATATTACACAAGTTATTGATGATTAAATTAAAAAAAAGCCTTACTTGAAAATATAATGGCTTCTGAGAGAAAGTCTTCCAGCAGCTTCAGTGATGATGTCACACTGCAATCTCACAGTCGTCCAATCACAATGGATCTCATTTACACAAGCTGCCAAAGATTCCGAAAACCAAAGATTGCATCACAATGTGATCTCTGCTGCCAATACAGAAGCTGTGAGAGTTGACGGAGTGGGAATTGGAGGAAAATAAATGTTTAACATTGTCTTTAGTGGGGGAGTGCTAAAGGAGAGAGGTGAAGGAGGGAGTGACTGAGGGGAGGCAAAAGTAGGTGACAGAGAGACATTGGGATCAGCAGCTTCAAGGGTAGTAAGGAGAGAGTGAGTATTTTGCCCCTTCCTCCCCACTCCCATGTGGGAGGGATTGACAGAGAGAGAGACTGGTGATGTTGCTCCTTAATAAGGCCGGCAGATTCAGAACATTTGCTATGAAGGACTCAATGTTCTGGAATTGCAGCGGGTAGGGCATTGTGACGTCATAACTGCCTAACGGGGGGGGGGGGGGGGGGGGAGAGAATGTGTGATGGTGCAAGAAGTGTGTGACCGGGTGGGGGGGGGGGGGGGGTTGTGTGTGATGGGGGCTGTGATGGTGGGGGAGGTGTTACGGGGAGTGTGTGATGGGGGGAGGGAAATGTATGTGACCGGGGGCGGGGGGGGGAGAGACAATGGATTAGTGTGTGGGCAGGGGAATTAGCGTGTGGGGGGGGGGGGGGGGTTAGTCGGGGTGGGGTCATGTCACAACAGTGGACCCATCAGCCGTGCCTGATCAGTTGAGGACTAAGGGCGAGTGCTGCAATATTGCATTCGGGGACCAGCCCTCCCATGTGACACCGCACCCCCCCCCCCCCCCCCCCCCCACATTGGGAACGGGGCCCATTGTATCCCACTTAGTCTAGTATACATAAATCTCTCATCTTGTATGTGTGTGTGTGTTTTTGTATCTCCGCCAAACGCTACGTGGTAGTGCTGAAAGATTTACACCATTTTACTCACATTTCTCTGGTCATCGCAATAATCTGGTTTCTTTCCGATTTGATGCTGTATGTCACAAGATATTGTTGATTAAAGTTTTTTAATAAGCCTACTTTGAAAATAATAATGGTTTCTGAGGGAAAGTCTTCAGGCAGCTTCCAGTGATTATGTCACAATGCAATCTCACAGTCGTCCAATCACAATGGATCTCATTTACACAAGCAGCCGTGAAGATTCCGAAAACCAAAGATGACATCACAATGTGATCTCTGCTGCCAATACAGAGGGAGTGACTGATGGTAGGGAAAAGGAGGTGACAGAGAGACATTGGGATCAGCAGCTTCAAGGGGAGTAAAGAGAGTGAGATCCCCCACTCCCACGTGGGAAGAATTGACAGAGAGAGAGACTGGCGCTGCTGCTCTTCAAGGCTGGCAGATTCAGAACATTTGCTATGAAGGAGTCAGTGTTCTGGAATTACAACATTGTAGCTGGTTGGGCATTGTGACGTCATAACTGCCTAACGGGAGGAGTGTGATGGAGGGAGTGACGGGTGGGTAGTGAGTGATGGTGGACTGTGTGACGGGGAGTGTGTGATGGTGGGGGAGG
>OY740805.1:35519545-35702327 GCA_963514005.1 Raja brachyura
TCTCCCTCGCTCTCCAGGAACTCTGCCTCGCCCCTGAAGCGTTTCCAGCTCTCTCTGTTTCAGTTTCCTGCAGCGGCTTCGCTTGGGACGGAGTGACTCAGATCCGCGCCCAGCCACAGGGAGTTTCCCAGCGCAGGGGCTGGCTGGAGGCATCATGCAGAGAAACACGATCTGACAGGGCCGTGGACAGGCGCAGCAGTCAGAGAGGGTTGTCAGGGTGTGTGAGTGTGGGAGAGAGAGAGAGGGAGGGGCAGTGGGACAGTGAGAGGTGGACAGAGACACAGCCAACGGGACAAAACCACAGTCAGAGCGGCTGTGAGACAGAGAGAGAAAGATGGGGAGTGAGAGATAGAAACAATAAGATAAGAGTGATTGACAGGAAAAGGCAGAGTGGGAGAGAGAGAGGGGGGGAGGGGTAGAGACACAAAGAGATACAGGGTGAAGGAGAGGGAGGGGGACAGAGAGGGAGGGGGGCACAACATGGTCGTGGGAGGGAGCTCCAGGTTGAAGAACAGGCAGAATAAATATAAAATACAACGTTTATTCTCATGTAGAAACTTAGAAAATAGGTGCAGGAGTGGTCCATTCGGCCCTTCGAGCCTCCACCGCCATTCAATGTGACCATGGCTGATCATCCAACTAACGTGTACCGTGGTACTGTGAGACCAAGAGTGTGCGAGAGAGAGAGAGAGAGAGAGAGAGAGAGAGAGAGAGAGAGAGAGAGAGGCAGGTAGAGGTGGGGCAGAGAGGCAACGGGTCGTATGTGATCAGAGCACCCTTTCCCTGCCCTGCTCTCGAGAGAATCATTCTTTATCCGCCGAGGAGAGATAAGCAGTCTCTCTCCCGTGCCCTTATCCCACACAGACGGACCAGTTCAGCCCCACGATGCTCCCACAGTCACAGCGATGACCACGGGTCACTGGTCACACGACTGTCCACTGACACGCCCTGTGTCAGGTGCACTGGCACGGACACTCCTTCTGAAAGTGCACTGGCACATGCATGGTCTGGTAATTTATTTGTCACCTTTACGGAGGTACAGGGAAATTCATTTTGGGATGCATTTCAGAACAAGCATCACTATATATAAGCACTTAGATACATATTAGATAAGCATTGCAGATACAGTGATGGTGTACAACATCTCCCACTGTTGTTTGTCATCGTCCCCCACCCCCCCCCCCCCAGTCGCCCTGCTCCTTGCTCCTCTTCCACACGCTTACCTCTCATCTCCAAGACCCCCCATTTCCCTGTTATCCACCCCCATCACGGCCATCCCTCCCACCCAACCCACCCTCCCTCTGGCTTCACATTTTACTCCTCTTCTTCTCTCCTCATCTGACATAATTTGTCTCATTTTCACCTCTCGCCATTGTCACTTATTCCACCCACCCACTGATCAACCCCTCACCTGTATCCACCTATCACTTAAGATAGACATAAAAGCTGGAGTAACACAGCGGGACAGGCAGCATCTCTGGAGAGAAGAATGGGCCACGTTTCGGGTGGAGACCCTTCTTCGACCCATTCCTTCTCTCCAGAGATGCTGCCTGTCCCGCTGAGTCTCTCCAGCTTTTTTGTGTCTATCTTTGGTTTAAACCAGCATCTGCAGTTCCTTCTTCCACCTATCACGTAACAGGCATTACCCCCCCCCCCCCCAACACACCTCTCTGTTCCAGCTTTCTCTCCTTCCCTCCCCCATCAGTCTTGCCCATTCCCTCCACAGATGCTGCCCGACCCGCTGAGCTAAATGACATTTTGACTGTTGAAGGCTCGTTTGCCAAATACGTCCTCCTCTTCCTTAACTTGCCAGGCTTTGCCCCGGCCCATGGAATAGACACAAAGTGCTGGAGTAACTCAGCGGGTCAGGCAGCGACTCAGGAGGAAACGGAGGGGTGACGTTTCGGGGCGGAACCCTTCTTTAGACCCACCACCAACTCCCTTCCCAGCTTTCATCCCCTCCCCCATCATTCTGAAGGGTCGCTTGTCCATTCGCTCCACAGATGCTGCCCGACCCGTTGAGTTCCTCCAACACTTGGTGTTTTGTCTCGACAATTGTCCACTCCCAACCTTTTATTTTTTAAGGCATTTAGGAAAACGTCACTCATTGCTTCTCTTCAGAGATGCTGCTTGTCCCACTGCGTTACTCCAGCATTTTTGGTTTAAACCCGCATCTGCAGTTCCTTCCTATACAAAATTATGACATAGCCCCTATGTTCACAGAGTTATACAGGACCAATAAGTCGGAGTGGGGTTAGGATTGAGAATTACAGTGACAGGCAACGAGAAGTTCAGGGTGGTCGCATGGACTAAACGCAGGTGGTCACCCAACCAGCGTTTGATTTCTACAATGAAATCAATCTTGAAGTAAAAAATGTGTAGGAAGGAACTACAGATGTATTATGATGGGGTGGGGGGTGGTGTAGGTTCCGAGAGAAGGAGGTGGGAGTGGGGGGAGGTCGATGAGGTCTGAAGAAGGGTCTCGACCAGGTCCGTCACCCATTCCTTCTTTCCAGAGACGACTGCCAGTCTCGCTGAGCTACTCCAGCATTTCGTGTCGATCTTGAAGTTAAAAACACAGCTCTGTTAACAAACAGTATAGAGTGCAAGTGCTGTCACCTCATCCTGCAGGCGGGACTGACATACTGTATGATGAACGAATGGGTTGGCTGGGCTTGTATTCACTGGAATTTAGAAGGCTGAGAGGGGGATCTTATAGAAACATTTTATATTCTTAAGGGATTGGACAGGCTACATGCAGGAAACATGTTACCGGCGTTGGGGGAGTCCAGAACCAGCGGTCACAGTTTAAGTATAAGGGGTAGGCTATTTACAACGGAGATGTGGAAAAACCTCTTCACCAGACAGTTGTGAATCTGTGGAATTCTCTGCCACAGAGGACAGTGGAGGCCAATTCACTGGATGTTTTCAAGAGAGTTAGATATAGCTGTTAGGGCTAACGGAACCAAGGGATATGGGAGAAAAAGCAGGAACGGTGTGCTGATTTTAGATGATCGGCCATAACCATATTGAAAGACGGTGCTGTCTCGAGGGGCCTAGTGGCCTACTCCTGTACGGATTTTCCATGTTTCTATGACCGGCTGAGTTACTCCAGCATGTTGTGTCAGTCTAGAGTCATAGAGTGATACAGTGTGGAAACTGGCCAACATGTCCCACCTGCACCATTCCGACCTGCCTGCGGTTGGTCCATATCCCTCCACACTTGTCCTATCCATTTAACTGTTTTTTTTTCAACGATGGGATAGTCCCAGCCTCAAATATCTGCACTGGCGTCTATCTGAAGAAGGGTCTCGACAGCAAACTTCAACCTTTTCTTCTCTCCAGAGATGCTGGCTGTCCCGCTGAGTTACTCCAGCTTTTTGTGCCTATCTTCGGTTTAAACCAGCATCTGCAGTTCCTTCTTACACATACCTCCCCTGGCAGCCTGTTCCATATACCCATCACCCTTTGTGTGAAAAAGTTACCCCTCGGTCTCTTAGCAACCTTTTTCCCTACACTTTGAACCTATGCCTGGTATATCCTCGATTCCCACACTCTGGGCAAGAGACTGCATCCACACAAATTCTGCGCTTTCGTCGATATTCAGGGCGGTTCAATGTCTAACTGACCCCTCCCTCGTGTGATTAGTTGGGAGTGGCCAGGACTCTGAACACTGAACACTTGCAGCCAAATCACATTCATTCCCCAGAGACGGCAGCGCGCGCAGTGAAAACACTTTGAACCAGGAAGTGGAGATTAAAATGGCTGCGAAACACATTTTCGAGAGTTTAACCGAGGAGATAATTTGTCCCATCTGCCTGGATTTCTTCACCGATCCGGTTATACTGGAGTGTGGGCACAACTTCTGCCGCTCCTGCATCACACAGAGTTGGGACAAGGAGGGGAGAAACTCCTGCCCGGAATGTAGAGAGGAGTTTACAGACCGCGCCCTCAAGGTTAGTTGGGCCTTGGCGAGACTGTCTGAGAAAGCTCGAACACTGAGCCTGAATCGGACAGAGAAGGAAAGTAAACTTCACTGCGAGAAACATCAGGAAGAACTAAAGCTGTTTTGTGAAACTGACAAGAAGCTGATCTGTGTGGTTTGTGCAGCTGGGCGGGAACACAAGTCTCACAGCTTCATGCCGGTAGAAGAAGCTGTTGAAATATACAAGGTAAAAGCAAACCGATTCTGATCACATCCTTGTGTCATGTCGTGTTCATTTTCTGACATTTTTATTCTCTGATCTGAATCCCAACCCCAGGGTCAGGTGAAATCTTCCTTCGAATCCCTCACAGAAAAGAAATCAGATATGCAGGAAATGGAGCAGGAACAGAAAGAGAGCATTTCTGGAGTTCAGGTTTGTGCTGCCGATTTAATGTTCTTGTGTGGATTTCATCCCTGTGATATGTGCACTAATTTGGCACCTCTATAGAGCTCAGCAGCTAAGGACTCAGTGAACTCTTGCGAGAGGTTGAGCAGCCAAGGACTTCAGATTGCTGGAGCGCAGCAATCTGAAGAATGGTCTGTGGCGGGTGTATAATATCATGAAACGGAATGATACGTTGGATGGTCAGTCCTTTACCCTTAGTAGGGGGTCGAGAATGTGAGGGTATAGGTTTTAGATTAGAGGGAAAAGATTTAAAACGAACATGAAGGACAACTTTGGTAGTGGGTACATGGAACAAGCTGCCAGATGAGGTAGTTGAGTCAGGTACCTTAACCATATATAAAAGATGTTGGAAAAAATGAGTGGAGAGAAATGTTTTAGAACTATTTGTCCAAATGCGGACAGGTGGAAATAGCGCAGATGGGGTGTCTTGGTCAGCATCTAACACCCCTTGGTGTATGACTCTATGAGTCTGTCATTCTAAGTGGTGCTGCTATCTGCTAGTTCTGGTGAGCTGGTTCTGTCCAGTGAGGGTTAATGGACACGCGAAATGGAATAGGTTGCAGGGAATTGTACTGGGAAAAGGGAATAATGTGACTGTACATTACTTTCACCAAATATTTCAGAATTATCAAGACGAGGTCTCGAATTGCCATGGTATTGAAAGGAGCAGGTTAAATCCCTTTAAATGGGATTAGTGTAGATATGTACAGAGCCTAGCATTGACATGCTGGGCCGAATGGCATATTTGTGCTCTCCAGAACTCAACATTGATTAGCCAAATGTCACCTTCCATGTCTTGGTTCTTGGTTACTTGGTCCTCCAAAATATTCCAACTGGAATTTAAACTGAAGGTGGTGAAAGGAGGGGTTAAGCCAGAGAGGGTTATTGGGAAGAAAGTGCCACTTTAAATTTAGTTGCATCTGGCTGGGCCACCGAGGTTTGAAACCACCATACAGCCACACAGTAAAATATAAAGAACACAACATGGAGTAGAAATTCAACATTCAACATCCCCTCACAGCAGGATCAAAGTTTCCCGCTGTGAGGGAAGGCACCAAAGTCAGTCTCTTCCCCTGATGTTCCCCACTGTTCACCCGTGGTCGGGGCCTCCCCGAACCCTCCGTAGTCGCCGCTACGGGTGGCCCGATGTTCAAGCCCTCTCGACGGGGTGATGCATGTCCGACGTCCTCAGCGGCCTGGACCTCGAGTCGGCCAACTCCTACCGGAGTCCGCGGCTCTCAAAGTCCGCAGGCCGCGCCGGGTGGAGACACAACGCCGGAGGCCCTCGGCAAAGGGCCCCAGGACTCCATGGAGTTCAGCACCGCCCGCGTTGGAAGCTCTCCCAACCAGAGCTCCACGATGTTGGAGCAGCGGCCCAACGCTCCGGAGCTCCAATGGCGACCCAGGTAGGTATCGCCCGCTCCGCGGTGACTCCCACATATAAAAGTTAAACGTTTCCCCCAAAGACAGATTTTTAACGGACTAAAAATTTAAAAAAGATGTAAAAACAAATGGGCTGCAGGCAGAGGCTGCTGTCAGTGCAACGCCCCTAATGTCACGAGGAAACACAGCAGTGACATAATCTATTGATTCTCATGTTTCATCTGACAGGAACAGTCACACAACCTTCAGTCACAGGTCACATCCCAGTTTGCTGAACTGCACCAGATTCTCACTGAGAAAGAGCAGCGCTTACTCGGAGATATCCGGGAAGAAGAGGCGAAGATTGTAAAAACAATGGAGAAAAATCTTCAAGACATTCAAGGGAATTTAAATTCCATTCAGGAAGAACTCTCAAAGTTACAGGAACAGATAGACCACAAGGACGGCGTGATATTTCTGAAGGTGAGGGATTACACTACAGTTTGGCGAAATGCACAGTCACAAAATGGTGGGTTACATTTCGGAAATAAATGCTGCATTTACCAGTAATTCAGAGCTGTGTCAAAGTTCCATCTGTTCCATCCGACAACAACGCCCCAAATTCCAGGAATCCTCATTTATTTATCCCACTTCAACTTAAATTTATCTGCAATATTGTATTCAGGCCGCCCTGTGAGTTCCACGTTCTACTGCATTTCTTGTAGAATTTATTAAAGGCCATCATACATTTCAGGTTTTATTTTTCTTCTCCCCACAAGTAGTGATAATATTTCCAACCACCACCCCATAAAATCCACCGCTGATCCAAAAATAGTCCAACCCATTATTTCTGACATCTTCTCCAGATACAATCCCACGACCAGCTCGGTTACATGCATACTCAGTTATTTTCATCAACATTCCTAATGCTTTCCCCTGTGTTCGATGTCTCTATGACAATATCCACTTTCTGTCTGTGTGACAGCGGGAAAGAGTTGGGAAGTGGGAATTATCAGAGGGCCTTTTTGTAACAATTGGTGAAATACCCGCCGGCGGGATCATGAGGATCCATCTCAGTCTATTGAGGTTTGTGTTCTATTTATTTCAGGAGGAAGCTGGTCGCAAGTGCAGGTAGGACATGCTTTTAACTGAAACATGTATGTTCAGGTCAAAAACAGCTAATGCTCAGTTTCTAACCAGCTGTTAAATACTTGCAGGGTTAGTGATGAAACCAAACCAATGTTGGTGGTAGATGGCGCATTGCCCATTGAAAAGTTTGATCTCACCTTTTTCTACAACATGGCATTGAGAGAAACATCTGATATCATCAAACAAGGTAAAACTAATATTTTTTCCATTGCTCATTTTTAAGACTTTTTTTTTGCAATACTTGTTTGTGAAGATTAATGGTATTAATGGATCCTGGGGGAAGCATCACAGAGACAGAAAGCGAAGTTTGTTTGCACTTGAACAAATCTATAGACAATAGGTGCAGGAGTAGACCATTCGGCCCTTCAAGCCAGAACCATAATTCAATGTGATCATGGCTGATCATTCCCAATCAGTACCCTGTTCCTGCCTTCTCCCCACATCCCCTGGCTCCGCTATTTCTATGGGCCCTATCTAGCCCTCTCTTGAAAGCATCCAGAGAACCTGCCTCCACCGCCATCTGAGACCGAGAATTCCACAGACTCACCACTCTCTGTGAGAAAAAGTGTTTCCTCGTCTCCGTTCTAAATGGCTTACTCCTTATTATTAAAATCCTTGTTCCTGGGAGAATGTGTTGCTGTGCTGGGTAAAATTGCGTAGATTAGGCCTGTGTACTCAAGAGATCAGATGAGTTCCCTGAATCCAGCCCACTGTGCCCTGTAAGATGTCCTCTAATAGAGGAGATCTTACAGGGCTCAGTGCGCTGGATGCAGGGAGCATGTTTCCCCTGTCTGAGGGGTCTGGAGCCCTCTCAGAAATGTGGGCTAGACCATTTAGGACAGAGATGAGGAGACATTACTGCACGCTGAGACTGGGCAACCTTTGGAACTCCCTGCACCAGTGGCCGTGTATAATCAGACATTCAGTGCTCTTGGTGCCCGAGAGCCATAGTTGTACATTACGGAGTCAGGCCCTTCCGCCCATCGCATCCATGTCCACCCTTTTTCCTAGCCACACAAATCCCATTTGTCCACGTTAGAACCGTATTATTCTACACCTCGTTGGCTAAATAGCAATGCCTCTTACATGTAGTGATTAGATCTGATTCCACCACCTCCGCTGGGAAAATATTCCAGGTGTTAACAACCATTTGTGTGAAGGGAATTGCGTCCTCCAGTATTGATATCCCTGCATGACACTAAGGTTTCGATGATCTAGGCTATATCCTGCTGCAGACTTTGACCGACTTCCTTGCTATCCACAACATTACCCGTTCTCCACAAACATAGTAGTCACACCTCCTACATTCACATCCAAGCCATGAAAATACAAAATAAACAGCAAAGGTTGCAGCACTGATCTCTGCTGCACTCCACCAGTCACAGACCTCCAGGCAGAAAAGTCATCCTTCTACCGCTACCTTCTACCTCCTACCTCCAACCACCAAGCCAATCGTGGGTCAATTTTACCAACTCGTCTTGGAACCCACCTGCCTTTGCTTTCTGGACGAGCCTTGCATCGAAATCATTGTCAAGTCCCTCAGTGAGTTCATATATTACTTCACAATGAGATCAGAGTGTTCTTGGTTGCACAGACGCATCAAATCCACACTCCACTAAAGAAAGCAAGTAAATAGTAGCAGATTGCCTCACCCGTCCAGTGCACTCCCTGTTCAGTGTGATCACGGCAACTCCACCCCACATCTCTACATCCTCTTTGACCACCTCTAATTACCACTCACACCAGTCTTCTCATCTTCAAATCGGTCTCTCCTTCGCCATCTACTGGCAAGATATTTGAATACCCGCCTTATTTCTCCATCCCCACCCGCAATCTCTCATTCATCGTCACTTTCCGCGTTCGTTTCCCGTCTCGCCCGCTCACGTTAACCCGCAGAATTCTCAATCTCCTGCCCGGTTTCGAAACTCCAGGAAAGATGTGTATTGTCCACCGGATGTGGTTGTGGTGAAACCCCGGGCAAGGTTCCAGTTGTCCGCCCGCCTGTGCCTGAGGCCGGTCCCGGGGCCGCGCTGCCCGAGTCTCCCCCCGACCCCCGGGGACTCTCTGATTCTCTGCTTCTCCCCCCAGTCTCCGTCACCCTGGATGTGGAAACAGCGCATGCGGGGCTCGAGGTGTCTGAGGATCGGAAGAGGGTGAGAGGGACCGAGACCCGGAGGCGTCTCCCTGACACCGGGAAGAGGTTTACAGTGTATGCGTGTGTGCTGGGATCGGAGGGATTCACATCGGGGAGACATTACTGGGAGGTGGAGGTGGCGGGGAATCAGTGGTGGAGTCTGGGAGTCGCCGCAGAGTCTGTGGAGAGGAAGAGACCGGTCACACAGACCCCGGAGACTGGAGTCTGGAGCATCGGGCAGTTGGATGACGAGTTTGATGCATTTACCTCCCCTCCATCCCGTCTCCCCGCCCGTCCCATCCCCGGGAGGGTGGGAGTTTATCTCAATTACGAGTCCGGGACAGTTTCGTTTTACGACGCGGACACCAAGTCCCATCTCCACACCTTCACTGGGAATAAATTCACGGAGAAACTTTCTCCTTTCTTCTGGACTTGGGATGAAAACAACTGGCTGAGAATCTGCTCCGGTTCCGCTCCGGGTGTGTAAAAGGGTCGGGTCCCGGGCCGGCGTCAGGAGCGGGGCTCAGGGGCTGTGGGGCAGAAACCCGGTGGACAACAGGTCGGCGCTGAACGGCTCCCATTTAATCCCCAAATTCCGCGTCGTGAAACCCCGGTGAGCGCGGAAATGAAACCAGGGGGGGTGTAAATGTGGGAAGAGTGAAATAAACAGCAACTGAAATCAGAGCTGTCTGTCGATCCGTTCATTTTAACACGTTAACCGCGTCCGGCAATGGAACAGAAATTACTTTTGTGAAAATATGAAGATTAAAACAATCTCCCTTCTCCTTGTTTCAGTCGTAGCCACAACCCTCCCTCGCCGCTTCCTCCGGTACAGTGTGGCGGGTATTTGAGGCATGTGAGAACATTTTAAACTTTAAAAAATCCTTGTTCCACTTTTCATGCCTGCGTGTGCTTCAGCACAATGGGAACCTAACAGGCAGGAATGGATGCTCTGCGGGAGAATCACTAAGATCAGAGTATTGTTGGTTGCACAGACGCATCAAATCCACCCTCCACTAAAGAAAACAAGTAAATAGTAGCAGATTGCATGGGGGAGATGGACTGAATGCGTGGGGGGGGGGGGGAATGGCAAGGGGCGGTGAAGGGAGGTCGGGTGACTGAGTGAACTGCCAGCGTACCAGGCATGAGTGACTGCACTGCCAGCCCCCCAGCCGTGAGGAAGTGAACTGCCAGCCCACAAGCTGTCAGTGACTGCACTGCCAGCCCACCAGCCGTGAGTGACTGCACTGCCAGCCCACCAACCGTGTGTAAGTGAACTGCCAGCCCACCAACCGTAAGTGAACTGCCAGCCCAAGAGCTGTAAGTGACTGAACTGCCAGCCCACCAGCCGTGAGTGACTGCACTGCCAGCCCAACAGCCATGAGTAAGTGAACTGCCAGCCCACCAGCTGTAAGTGACTGAACTGCCAGCCCACCAGCTGTGAGTGAACTGCCAGTCCACCAGCCGTACGTGACTGAACTGCCAGCCCAATAATCCATTTGGGCCACAATGTCCATACTAGCCCTCTGGAAACAGTCACTTCGACCCACAACTCCCATACTAGCGCAACACAAAGTGTCCCCCCCCCCCCCCCCCTCCCACTGGCCAGCAGTAGTGGAATTGGTGGAGAGGTGGAATATTGCGTTGCATGACCCGCCCTCCCGTGTGATGCTGGGGCCCAACGGGTCCCACTTAGTCTAGTATTATATAAAAATAATATCTATATTACTAAAACTCTGAACAACTTCCTGTTGTTCTGTATATTGATTTTAGAAAAAAAGCTGCCACTTACTGCTGTGATTTTTGGCCATCTTAATAAGAGTCCCCATCCGCTGCGTGCTGGTGAATGACAGTACGACTCCACCCATCCATCCACACATACATACATCCGTACAAGATTCTAAAGGAGTTGGACAGGCTAGATGCAGGAAGATTGTTCCCGATGTTGGGGAAGTCCAGAACAAGGGGTCACAGTTTAAGGATAAGGGGGGGAATCTTTTAGGACTGAGATGAGAAAAACATTTTTCACACAGAGAGTGGTGAATCTCTGGAATTCTCTGCCACTGAAGGTAGTTGAGGCCAGTTCATTGGCTATACTTAAGAGGGAGTTAGATGTGGCACTTGTGGCGAAAGGGATCAGGGGGTATGGAGAGAAGGCAAGTACAGGATACTGAGTTGGATGATCAGCCATGATCATATTGAATGGCGGTGCAGGCTTGAAGGGCCGAATGGCCTACTCCGGCACCTATTTTCTATGTTTCAACGTGCACACACAAACATGCATGCACACATACATGCACACACATCTGCACGCACACCTGCATACACACATCCACCCATCGATCCACACACACATCCATCTGCACACACCAGCATGTTATTATCATAAGTAATTCACTCATTGCTTAAATAATTTGACCAAAATAACAGTGAAACGATCAACATTAAAATAAATATTATATAATCATTATTTTCCCCAATGTATTTGTTTACACGTCATCTAATCTTCATCTGAATATTCTTCATCAGATTCCAAGTCTTTTGCAGTAATAGAGTTTCTGCAGTCAAAACACTGAAATAAATCTGCACATGGCACACAATGCTGTTGACATGAGCATCTTCCTTTCCCTGTACTCACGGCTTGTTTTCTTGCATGAACAGTATGTTAATTTTAGCAAGGTGCTTGAGACTGGAGGCAGATCACCCCCAGTCAATGTCCAATTCACCACCTACAATTTTCCACCCATGTCCCTTTGGACTGGGAATTTGTGGAAACTATTCCAGACATTTGAATGCTTCAGCACCCTGGTAATTTGCACTCGTGACCTGCTTTCTGAAAGAGTCTGCTGTTGGTGGAAGACGTCTCTCTGATTTTGTTAACATAAGGAGCAGGTTGTATCTGGCTTCATCTACAGCGGTCAGGGTGCTCAACAGTTGCTGTTTGTTGACCATGGATCGAAGCAGTCTCTTTGGGGCCGGCTCATCTGCTTCACCATCAGGAACTGCCTCTTGAGGTGACTCAACTGCTTCAGGCTTTTCAGCATCTTGAACTCAATTGAAAGAGGAAAAAGAAAACAGAAAAGGAATGAAAAGTCAAATAAATCAATTTCCTCAAATATATCTTTTCATTGTTGAAAGCAATATCATATGACCATAAATACAAAGAATTGTTGTTTGAATCCTATCATTACCTTTCTTCCTTCTAGACATAGAAACATAGAAAATAGGTGCAGGAGGAGGACATTTGACCCTTCTAGCCAGCACCTCCATTCATTGTGATCATGGCTGATTGTCCCCAATCAATAACCCGTGACTGCCTTCTCCCCATAGCCCTTGATTCCATTAGCCCCTAGAGCTCTATCTAATTCTCTCTTAAATCCATCCGGTGATTTGGCCTCCACTGCCCTCTATGGCAAGGAATTCCACAAATTCACAACTCTCTGGGTGAACACGTTTTTTCTCACCTGTCTTAAATGGCCTCCCCTTTATTTTAAAACTGTGGCCCCTGGTTCTGGACTCGCCCAATATTGGGCGAGTCCAGAACCATTTTTCCTGCATCTAGCTTGTCCAGTCCTTTTATTATTTTATACATTTCTATAAGATATCCCCTCATCCTTCTAAATTCCAGTTAATACAAGCCTAGTCTTTTCAATCTTTCCTCATATGACAGTCCGTCATCCCAAGGATCAATCTCGTGAACCTACGCTGCACTGCCTCAATCACAAGGATATCCTTCCTCAAATTAGGAGACCAACACTGTACACAATACTCCAGATGTGGTCTTACCAGACCTTGCTATAGCTCGATTTATTGTTGTTATGTTGCAGAAGTGACGATAGTACTCGGCATGATAACCCGGGATATACTGCTGCCTCCTAATAATCGAAGAAAAAATGTCAGGGAGTATTTTACATATTTTCATGTTTTATATTATGTAGGACAATATCAACATATGAATGGGTAAATTATACATGTATGCATCTCCAGGTAGATGGGATGGCAAGTCAGCAAATTATCAAACTAGTGCTCATTCTGTGGCACAGTGCCTACATTGCATGTCCACACAAAACACTTTTGCGTGTGAACGTGCATGGGGCTCTGAAGAGTGGAGGGGTAGAAGCTACAGAGAAAAACCCATCTCATGGTACATAGGTCTGCATGGAGTTTTATTCATAAAATGTCAACCTCTTCTTAATGTCAATGAGACTTACACAGTCATTTACCATCATAGATAAGTTAGTTCAAGTTCAAGTGGAGGGGCAGAGGCGACAGAAAAAAACCCATCTCATAGTCATTAATTCTGAATGGACTTCAATTCATAAATTGTCAACCTCTTCTTAATGTAAATGAGATTATGTTACTATGTTACTACCATAGATAAATTAGTTCAAGTTCAAGTTCACATACACCAATTGATTTCAACATAAACATCAATCATTTGAGACCATTTATCACTCTGTTCTTGTCGAGTTTCAGGGATGATTTATATAATATTTTTTACACAATATGTTAAAATTTAATATAGTTCCTTGAGTTGGGTCACGAACTTGCACAAAAAAGCTCCTCATCCCACAGCCTATCCAGCTTTTTTGACTAACGTGAAGATGAGGGGTTTGCAGACGAGGTCATTAATCCTCCCGGCTTCTCTTGGGTGTGTAGAAACATAGAAATTAGGTGCAGGAGTAGGCCATTCGGCCCTTCGAGCCTGCACCGCCATTCAATATGATCATGGCTGATCATCCAACTCTCCAAACTCTCTGCCTTCTCTCCAAACCCTCTGATCCCCTTAGCCACAAGGGCCACATCTAACTCCCTCTTAAATATAGCCAATGAACTGGCCTCAACTACCCTCCGTGGCAGAGAGTTCCAGAGACCCACCACTCTCTGTGTGAAAAAAGTCCATCTCATCTCAGTCCTAAAGGATTTCCCCCTTATCCTTAAGTTGTGACCCCTTGTCCTGGACCTCCCCAACATCGGGAACAATCTTCCTGCATCTAGCCTGTCCAACCCCTTAAGAATTTTGTAAGTTTCTATAAGATCCCCTCTCCATCTCCTAAATTCTAGAGAGTATAAACCGAGTCTATGCAGTCTTTGTTCATAAGACAGTCCTGACATCCCAGGAATCAGTCTGGTGAACCTTCTCTGCACTCCCTCTATGGCAATAATGTCCTTCCTCAGATTTGGAGACCAGAACTGTACGCAATACTCCAGGTGTGGCCTCACCAAGACCCTATACAACTGAAGTAGAACCTCCCTGCTCCTATGCTCAAATCCTTTTGCTATGAAAGCTAACATACCATTCAATTTCTTCACTGCCTGCTGTACCTGCATGCCTACTTTCAATGACTGGTGTACCATGACACCCAGGTCGCGCTGCATCTCCCCTTTTCCTAATCGGCCTCCATTTAGATAATAGTCTGATTTCCTATTTTTGCCACCAAAGTGGATAACCTAACATTTATCCACATTATACTGCATCTGTCAAACATTTGCCCACTCACCCAGCCTATCCAAGTCACCTTGCAGTCTCCTAGCATCCTCCTCACAGCTAACACTGCCCCCCAGCTTAGTGTCATCCGCAAACTTGGAGATATTGCCTTCAATTCCCTCATCCAGATCATTAATGTATATTGTAAATAGCTGGGTTTTCAGTGTTGCACTGAGCCTTGCGGTACCCCACTAGTCACTGCCTGCCATTGTGAAAACGACCCGTTTACTCCTACTCTTTGCTTCCTGTTTGCCAGCCAGTTCTCTATCCACATCAATACTGAACCCCCAATGCCGTCTGCTTTAAGTTTATATACTAATCTCTTATGAGGGACCTTGTCGAAAGCCTTCTGGAAGTCCAGATACACCACATCCACTGGTTCTCCCCTATCCACGCTACTAGTTACATCCTCGAAAAATTCCACACGATTCGTCAGACATGATTTACCTTTCGTAAATCCATGCTGACTTTGTCCAATGATTTCACCACTTTCCAAATGTGCTGCTATCCCATCTTTAATAACTGACTCTAGCAGTTTCCCCACTACCGATGTTAGACTAACTGGTCTGTAATTCCCCGTTTTCTCTCTCCCCCCCTTCTTAAAAAGAGGGTCGGAGGGATGGGACCCTGTTAGCTCTTGGTCTCCGCTCTCTTCACCTGGGTCTCCGCGCTCTTCATACAACCATTGGGACACTGCCCAGTCCATCATCGGCTCTGACCTCCCTACCATCCAGGGGATCTATCGCAGTCGCTGCCTCAAAAAGGCTGTCGGCATCATCAAGGACCCACACCATCCTGGCCACACACTCATCTCTCCACTGCCCTCAGATAGAAGGGACAGGAGTCTGAAATCTGCAACATCCTGGTTCATGAACAGCTGCTTCCCCACAGCCATCAGACTATCAGACACGACCGGCGAGACCGACGTCGGGCAGAACCCTAGTGGTGGGTGACTCCATTGTCCGAGGAGTGGACAGGAGATTCTATGCTGGCAGATGAGATGCGAGGATGGTCTGTTGCCTCCCTGGTGCCAGGGTTCAGGATGTCACAAGCCGAATTTGGAACATCCTCAATAGAGAAGGTGAACAGCCGGCAGTAGTTGTACACGTAGGCACAAACAACATCGGGAAGAGGAGGAAGGAGGTTTTCCAACATGAGTTTAGAGAGTTGGGAAGTAGACTGATATGCCGGACTTCTAGCGTGGTTATCTCTGGATTGCTTCTGGTACCTCGTGTTAGTGAGGACAGGAACAGGGAGATAGGGGATCTGAATGTGTGGCTGAGGGGCTGGAGCAGGGAGCAAGGATTTAGATTTATAGACCACTGGGATCTCTTCTGGGGTAGGGGTGACCTGTACAAAAGGGATGGGTTACACCTTAACTGGAGGGGGACTGACATTCTGGCAGGCAGGTTTGCTAGGGCTACACGTGTGGGTCTGTACTAAATAGTGTGGGGGGGGGGGGGGGAGTATTGACAACTTGGGAGTATAAAGATGGAGTTGAAGAGGAAGTGACTACAGGAAAAATTACAAAAGATTCTCAAATTAATGGGAAGGAAAGCTTGTAAATGGACAACAGAGTAAGGTCAGGGCCAATTGAGAGCGGTGCGAGGGGGGAAGTGAATACAAAGTGCGAATGCGTGAAGTATAAGGAATAAAGTAGACGAGCTTGAGCCTCAGTTAGAAACTGGCAAGTATGATGTTGTGGGAATTACTGAGACATGGCTGCAAGAGGGCCAGGGCTGGGAACTGAATATTCAAGGGTATACCTCCTATCGAAAAGACTGACAGGTGGGCAGGGGTGGGGTTGCCCTGTTGGTGAGGAATGAAATTCAGTCCCTTGCAAGGGGTGACATTGAAACAGGAGATGTGGAGTCAGTATGGATATAACTCAAGAATTGTAAGGGTATAAAGACCCTAATGGGACTAATCTACAGGCCCCCAAACAGTAGCCTGGAAATAGGGCTCAAGTTGAATCGGGAGGTAACATTTGCATGTTGCAAAAGCAATGCTGTGGTTGTTATGGGAGATTTCAACATGCAGGTAGACTGGGAAAATCAGGTTGTTACTAGACCCCAAGAAAGAGACTTTGTAGAGTGCCTTTGTGTTGGATTCTTAGAACAGCTTGTATTGGAGCCTACCAGGGAGAAGGCAATTCTGGATTTAGTGTTATGTAATGAACCGGATTTGATAAAGGATCTCGAGGTTAATGACCCATTAGGAAGCAGTGACCATAACATGGTCAGGTTTAATCTACAATTGGAAAGGAAGAAGGGTAGATCGGAGGTTTTCAGTGTTGCAGTTGAATAATGGGGCCATGAGGGAGGAGCTGGCCAAAGTTGACTGGAAAGGTACACTAGCAGGGATGACAGTGGAACAGAAATGGCAGGTGTTTCTAGGAATAATACAGAAGGTGCAGGATCAGTTCATTCCTAGGAGGAAGAAAGATGGGGAGAAATGGACAACCATGGCTGACAAGGGACGTCAGGGACAGTATAAAAATTAAAGTGAAGAAGTACAACGTAGCAAAGATGAGCGGGATGCATGAGGATTGGGTAATGTTTAAAGAACAACAGAAGATAACCAAAACGACAATACGGGGAGAAAAGATGAGGTACGAAGGTAAGCTATCCAAGAATATAAAGTAGGATAGTAAAAGCTTTAGGTGCGTGAAGAGGAAATATTTAGTTAAGACCAAAGTTGGAACCTTGAAGACCGAAAAAGGTAAATATATTATGGGGAACAAGAAAATGGCAGATGAGTTGAACAGGTACTTTGGATCTGTCTTCACTAAGGAGGACGCAAACAATCTTCCTGATATAGTAGTGGCCAGAGGATCTGGGGTGACGGAGGAACTGAAGGAAATCCACATTAGGCAGGAAATGGTGTTGGATAGACTGAAGGGACTGAAGGCTGGTAAATCCCCAGGGCCTGATGGTCTGCATCCCAGGGTACTTAAGGAAGTGGCTCTAGAAATTGTGGCTGCATTGGTGATAATTTTCCAATGTTCTATAGACTCAGGATCAGTTCCTGCGGATTGGAGGGTAGCTAATGTTATCCCACTTTTTAAGAAAGGCGGGAGAGAGAAAACGGGGAATTATAGGCCAGTTAGCCTGACATCGGTGGTGGGGAAGATGCTGGAGTCAATTACAAGAGATGAGATAGCCGAACATTTGGATAGCAGTAACAGGATCCATCCGAGTCAGCATTGGTTTACAAAGGAGAAATCATGCTTGACTAATCTTCTGGAATATTTTGAAGATGTAACTAGGAAAGTGGACAAGGGAGAGCCAGTGGATGTAGTGCACCTGGACTTTCAGAAAGCATTTGATAAAGTCCCACATAGGAGATTAGTGAGCAAAATTAGGGCACATGGTATTGGGGGTAGAGTGCTGACATGGATAGAGAAGTGGTTGGCAGACAGGAAACAAAGAGTAGGGTTTAACGGGTCCCTTTCAGAATGACAGACAGTGACTAGTGGGGTACCGCAAGGCTTGGTGCTGGGACCACAGTTATTTACAATATACATCAAAGATTTGGATGAAGGGATTCAAAGTAACATTAGCAAATTTGCAGTTGACACAAAGCTGGGTGGCAGTGTGAACTGTGAGGAGGATGCTATGAGAATGCAGGGTGACTTGGACAGGTTGGGGGAGTGGGCAGATGCATGGCAGATGCAGTTTAATGTGGATAAATGTGAGGTTATCCACTTTGGTCGCAAAAACAGGAAGGCAGATTACTATCTAAATGGTGTCAAGTTGGGAAAAGGGGAAGTACAACGGGATCTGGGGGTCCTTGTACATCAGTCTATGAAAGTAAGCATGCAGGTACAGCAGGCAGTGAAGAAAGCGAATGGCATGTTGGCCTTTATAACAAGAGGAATTGAATATAGGAGCAAAGAGGTCCTTCTGCAGTTGTACAGGGCCCTAGTGAGACCACACCTGGCGTATTGTGTTTAGTTTTGGTCCCCTAATTTGAGGAAGGACATTCTTGCTATTGAGGGAGTGCAGCGTAGGTTCACAAGGTTAATTCCTGGGATGGCGTGACTGTCATGTGCTGAGAGAATGGAGCAGCTGGGCTTGTACACTCTGGAGTTTAGAAGGATGAGAGGAGATCTCAATGAAACATATAAGATTGTTAAGGGTTTGGACACGCTAAAGGCAGGAAACATGTTTCCGATTTTGGGGGAGTCCAGAACCAGCGGCCACAGTTTAAGAATAAGGAGTAAGCCATTTAGAACGGAGACTTGGTGAGTCTGTGGAATTATCTGCCTCAGACGGCAGTGGAGGCTGGTTCTCTGGGTGCGTTCAAGAGAGAGCGAGATAGGGCTCTTAAAAACAGCAGAGTCAGGGGATATGGGGAGAAAGCAGGAACGGGGTACTGATTGGGGATGATCAACCATGATCACATTGAATGGTGGTGCTGACTCGAAGGGCTACTGCTGCACCTATTGTCTATTAAACACAACTTCAAACAAATTCTGAACTATAACTCTGCACTTGAACCCGAGGGGAACCAATATCCTGGCGGGGAGATTTGCAAAGGAGACTTTAAACTAGAAAGGCTGGGGGGAGGGACTCGGGTAGAGGGGGCTAGGGGACTGGGTGAGGGGCAAAAGGCAGAGAAGGGAAGCACTCGGACCCAAAATGTAGGCAAGAAAGAGGAAAAAGATAATCAACAGAGAATAAGGGATGGTGGGTTTCTAAAATGTGTATATTTTAATGCTAGGAGCATTGTAAGAAAGGTGGATGAACTTAGAGCCTGGATTGACACCTGGAAATATGATGTTGTGGCAATCAGTGAAACATGGTTGCGGGAGGGTTGTGATTGGAAACTAAATATTCCAGGATTTTGTTGCTTCAGGTGTGATAGAATTGGAGGGACCAGAGGTGGAGGTGTTGCATTGCTTGTCAGAGAAGATATTACAGCAGTGCTTTGGCAGGATAGATTAGAGGGCTCGTCTAGGGAGGCTATTTGGGTGGAACCGAGAAGTGGGAACGGTGTAGCAACACTTTTAGGGGTGTATTATAGACCGCCAAATGGGGAGCAAGAATTGGAAGAGCTAATATGTAAAGAGATAGCAGATATTAGTAGTAAGCACAAGGTAGTGATTGTGGGAGATTTCAATTTTCCAAAAATAGACTGGGAAACACATTCTGTAAATGGGCTGGATGGTTTGGAGTTTGTTAAATGTGTGCAGGATAGTTTTTTGCAGCAATACATAGAGGTATCGACCAGAGAAGGGGCAGTGCTGGACCTCCTGTTAGGAAATGAGGCAGGTCAGGTGACGGAAGTATGCGTTGGTGAGCACTTCCGGACCAGTGATCACAATACCATTAGTTTCAATATAATTATGGAGAGAGTCAGAACTGGACCTAGGGTTGAGATTTTTGATTGGAGAAAGGCTAACTTTGTGGGAATGCGTAATGATTTAAAAGGAGTGAATTGGGACCTTTGTTTTATGGGAAGGATGTAGAAGAGAAATGGAGGACATTTAAAGGGGAAATTGTAACAGTACAGAATCTTTATGTCCCTGTTCGATTGAAAGGAAATAGTAAAAATTGGAAAGAGCCATGGTTTTCAAGGGAAATTGGACACAGTTTGAAAAAAGAGAGATATCTACAATATTTATAGGAGGCATGGAGTAAATGAGGTGCTAGATGAGTATAAGGAATGTAAAAAGAATATTTCAGATGTCATTAGAAACGGGAATAGTGCCGGAGGATTGGTGTACTGCACATGTTGTTCCATTGTTTAAAAAGGGTTCAAAGAATAAACCTAGCAATTATAGACCTGTTAGTTTGACGTCAGTGGTGGGCAAATTAATGGAAAGGATACTTAGAGATAATATATATAAGCATCTGGATAAACAGGGTCTGATCAGGAACAGTCAACATGGATTTGTGCCTGGAAGGTCATGTATGACAACCTTTTCAGTAAGGCCTTTGACAAGGTTCCCCATGGAAGGTTGGTTAAGAAGGTTCAATCTTTGGGCGTTAATGGCGGAGTAGCAAGATGGATTCAACAGTGGCTGAATGGGAGATGCCAGAGAGTAATGGTGGATGGCTGTTTGTCAGGTTGGAAGCCGGTGACCAGTGGGGTGCCTCAGGGATCTGTGTTGGGTCCACTGTTGTTTGTCATGTACATCAATGATCTAGATGATGGGGTGGAAAATTGGATAAGTAAGTGTGCAGATGATTCTAAGATAGGGGGGTGCTGTGGTTAATGAAGTAGATTTTCAAAGTCTACAGAGAGATTTGGGCCATTTGGAAGAGTGGGCTGAAAGATGGCAGATGGAGTTTAATGCTGATAAGTGTGAGGTGCTACATCTTGGCAGGCCAAATCAAAATAGGACGTACATGGTAAATGGTAGGGAATTGAGGAATGCTGTGGAACAGAGGGATCTAGGAATAACTGTGCATAGTTCCCTGAAGGTGGAATCACGTGTAGATAGGGTGGTAAAGAAAGCTTTTGGTGTGCTGGCCTTTATAAATCAGAGCATTGAATATAGGAGTAGGGAAGTAATGTTAAAATTGTACAAGGCATTGGTAAGACCAATTCTGGAGTATGGTGTACAATTTTGGTCGCCTAATTATAGGAAGGATGTCAACAAAATAGAGAGAGTACAGAGGAGATTTACTAGAATATTGCCTGGGTTCCAGCAACGAAGTTACAGAGAAAGGTTGAACAAGTTAGGTCTTTATTCTTTGGAGCGCAGAAGATTAAGGGGGGACTTGATTGAGGTCTTTAAAGTGATGAAAGGGATAGACAGAGTTGACGTGGATAAGCTTTTCCCATTGAGGGTAGGAAAGATTCAAACAAGAGGGCATGACATGAGAATTAAGGGACAGAAGTTTAGGGGTAACATGAGGGGGAACTTCTTTACTCAGAGAGTGGTGGCTGTGTGGAATGATCTTCCTGCAGAAGTGGTGGAGGCCGGATCGATTTTAACATTTAAAAGTAAAGTGGATAGGTATATGGACGGGAAGGCAATGGAGGGGTATGGTTTGAGTGCAGATAGATGGGACTAGGGAAAAATAAATGGTCGGCACGGACGGGAAGGGCCGAGAAGGCCTGTTTCCGTGCTGTAATTGTTATATGGTTATAACAGCCTATTGCATTTTGTGTTTACTGATGTGTGTGTGTATATGTATATATGGTGACACTGATCTGATCTGTATTTATGACTACAATATTCTGTTGTGCTGCAGCAGTGCAAGAATGTCATTGTCCCATCTGGGACACAACTCTCTTGACTCTCGAATCTTGAACGCGGGAAAGGGTAGCCCGGAAGTCAGCGGCCCTCGCGATTGGCTGATTCCGGGGGATACAATGTGGGGCCGACGGGCTGGGAGCCAATAGGAAGCGGGCGCGGCTGATTCCTGATTTGCATAAGGCAGTGCATATCAGGGAGCGAGCGGCGACGGGCGGCCGCAGTCGGGGGGAAGGAAGGAAGGGAACGAGCGAGTGATCGCGGTGAAGGATGCCCGAGAGTGCGAGCAAGGTGATCGCCAAGAAAGGCGCCAAGAAGGCGGCTTCCATGTCGCACTCGAAGGGCGAGAAGAGGCGGCGCCGGGTCCGCAGGGAGAGCTACGGCATCTACGTGTACAAGGTGCTGAAGCAGGTGCACCCGGACACGGGCATCTCGTCCAAGGCCATGAGCATCATGAACTCCTTCGTCAACGACGTCTTCGAGCGGATCGCCTGCGAGGCGCTGCGCCTGGTGCACTACAGCGGGCGGCACACCATGTCGTCGCGGGAGATCCAGACGGCCGTGCGGCTGCTGGTGCCCGGGGAGCTGGCCAAGCACGCCGTGTCCGAGGGCACCAAGGCCGTCACCAAGTACACCAGCTGCAAATGAGACCCGCTCTCCACCTGCACCCACCCAACAAAGGCTCTTTTCAGGGCCACATCCACATTGTCCGCTTGGAGTTTCGCCTTCCACAGGTTGCATAAACAGCACCTGGTATATCGCTTGGGCACATCCACTTTGTCAGCTTGGAGTTTCACCTTCCACAGGTTGCATGAACACCACCTCATAAACAGCACCTGGTATTTCGCTTGGGTACTTACACTTTTTCGACTTGGAGCTTCGCCTTTCATAGGTTGGATAAACAGTCCCTGGTATATCGTCTGAAGATTGGCCTCGAAACGTCACCTTCAATATCAATCAATCACATAAAGTGCAAGTTAAATGAATTTGCCAGCAGCGGTACAATGAAAAAGAACACACAAAAAACACGATTTTTTTTTAACACAAACATCCACCACAGTGGTGGAAGACACAAAATATGGCCAGTCCTCCTCCAGTTGGCCAGACCTTCGCTCCATAGATGCAGCTTCCACCGCTGAGTTTCTCCAGCATTTAACTATACCCCAGAAAAACTGAGATGTTTCAGTGGTCAGTAAGACTATATCAGTCCCATTCAGTACGTTCGATGAGCAACTCGGACAGACCTACCTAATCCCAACCAGATCCGTACATTTCACTCCAAAAACTAACAGTGTGGTGAGGATTAAATTAAGTCTGAAGAAGGGTCTCGACCTGAAACGTCACCTATTCCTTCTCTCCATAGATGCTGTCCCCCCCGCTGAGCTTCTCCAGCATTTTTGTCTACCTTCGATTTTTCCAGCATCTGCAGTTCCTTTTGTAAACAACTGGTATTTCGCTTGGGCACTTCCACTTTGTCAGCTTGGAGCTTCGCTTGCAGGGGGCTTTAAACTCATCAATCGTACTAAAATCGACGGCAGTGGAGTTGGGTGTAAAATGGTCAACAGCTTCCAATAATAAACAGCTACTTTTATTAGGGAAGAGATAAGACTTTTTGCCTTCCATCACAGTGAGGAGATGTTTGGGGATTCACCGTGATTAATGTTTGTGTTAAACTATTTTAATTGTGCGTTCTGTTTTTTTTATGCTGCAGGGAACGAAATTTCGTTCAAACTTTTGTTTGTTTGAATGACAATAAAATAGTCATTCAGTAGTCAGTAAGACTTGTACAATGAGACCAGTCCCATTCAGTACGTTCACCGAACCACTCGGACAGAGCTACCTAATCAGATCCGGACTTTTCACTTTTTCACAAAAAATAACAATGTGTGGCGAGAATTAAATTAAATCTGAAGAAGGGTCTCGACCTGAAGCGTCACCTATTTCCTTCTCTCCATAGATGCTGCCTCACCCGCTGAGTTTCTCCAGCATTTTTGTTTACCTTCGATTTTTCCCAGCATCTGCAGTTCTTTCTTAAACATTAAATGAAGCAAGAATTTAATTGTCCTATAGAAACATAGAAAATAGGCGCAGGAGGAGGCCATTCGGCCCTTCGAGCTAGCACCGCCATTCATTGTGATCATGCGCTATCAATAACCCGTACCTGCCTTCTCCCAAGGAACAAGGGTCTCGACCCGAAACGTCGCCTATCTCCTTCACTCCTTGGATGCTGCTGCACCCGCTGAGTTTCTCCAGATTTTTGTGTAACCCCCCCTTCTCCCCATATCCCTTGATTCCACTAGCCCCTAGAGGTCTATCCAACTCTCTCTTAAATCCATCCAGTGACTTGGCCTCAACTGCCCTCTGTGGCAGGGAATTCCACAAATTCACAACTCTCAATTCACAAGAGGGTAGATATGTGATAATCATAGGGGAATTATATTCAAAAAAAGTAATTTTAATGAATATATACGCCCCCAATTTTGACAACCCATTATTTTTAAAAAAAATATTTAATAATATTCCGGTATCCACTCAACATAATTTAATAATTGGGGGAGATCTAAACTGTACTTTAGATAATTATCTTGACAGATCATCTACAAAAAGAAAAGCTGCCTCTAATTCAAGCAAACTTATTAATTCTTTTATTAATACATCTAACATTAAGGACATTTGGAGACTAGAAAATCCATCTGGACGTGAATATTCTTTTTATTCACCCGTACATGGAACTTATTCGAGGATAGATTATTTTTTAATAGACTCTAAATTACTTCCTTTTACATATGATGCAAAATATCATAATATTATTATTTCGGACCACGCTCCAATAACATTCAAGATAAAATTAAAAGATACAATTAACGAGACTACTACCTGGAGAATGAATCCCCAGATATTAAAAGATAAAGACTGTTGTAAATATATGACGGAACAGATTAAATTATTTTTCGAAACTAACGACACCCCTGAAATCGTTCCATCTTTGCTTTGGGATACATTTAAAGCATTTATGCGCGGTGTAATAATATCAGCACAAGCATATCTTAATAAAGAAAATCGAAAGATGGAACAAAGGTTAGAAAATGAGATAAGACAATTAGATAATGAAAATATTAAACAGCCTTCAAAAGAATTAAGTAATAAAATTGCATTAGTAAAATACAGACTGAATAAATTATACTCTAATCAAGTTATTAAACTTTTTCAACAAACTAAACAAGTGCATTTTGAATTTGGAGACAAACCACATAAATTGCTAGCACGTCAATTGAGAAAATTTGAAGACGAGAAGATGATACATAAGGTCAGATCTGAGCATGGAAATACACTGATTACACCAAAAGATATTAATGATAGGTTTCTGCAATATTATCAAAATCTTTACTCATCGAAAGTAACAGGACAAATAGATGGTATGGAAACATTTTTACAAGATTGCAAAATTAATTGTTTAGATCAGACAGATAGACAGTTTTTAAATGCGGAAATAACAGTAAAGGATATTGAAGAATCAATTAGTTCGTTAAAGAATGGAAAAGCTGCGGGCCCGGATGGCCTTAATGCAGAATTTTATAAAAAAATTTTGGAATTGATTATATCTAGACTACATACAGTGTATAGAAATGCATACAAGCAAGGAAAATTGCCAGATTCATTAAATGAATCTACAATTATACTTATTCCAAAGATAGATAAAGATTTGGAAGATCCAGGATCATATAGAGCGATTGCGCTTCTAAATACAGACCAAAAAATATTAACCAAAATCTTATCTCGGAGATTAAGTTCGGTGATTTCTAAATTAATACATTATGATCAAACAGGTTTTATCCCAAAACGTTACTCATCCCATAATCTTAGACGTCTGTTTAATGTTTTATATTCAAAAAGAAAACGAGACATGGATCTAGCGGTTATATCGCTAGATGCGGAAAAAGCTTTTGACCAGGTAGAATGGTCATATTTATTTAATATAATGGAAAAGTTTAAATTGGGGGATAGATTCTGTCGTTGGGTAAGAATATTATATTCAAACCCTACAGCAAGAATCATGACTAACCAAATGTTATCAGCTAAATTCAAACTCGCTAGGGGATGTAGACAAGGATGCCCGTTATCGCCCTTATTGTTTGCTCTGGGGATAGAACCTCTGGCGGAAAAAATTAGATCCAAACCAGAAATACATGGATACAATACTGATACAACAACTAATAAAATATCTTTATACGCAGATGATGTTTTGATTTATATTACAAAATTGGAAACCAGTATCCCAAATTTGTTTAATGTCATAAATAAGTTTGGGACATTTTCTGGATATAGGATTAATTGGAACAAAAGTGAAATTATGCTAGTAACTGAAATAAATTTAAATATATTACAACAATACCCATTAAAAGTAGTAAAAGATAAATTTAAATATTTAGGGATTAATGTAACTAAATCATATAATTTTTTAATTAAATCAAATTATCCTCAATTATTAGACAAACTTAAAAAAAATATTTTATATTGGAAAACTCTTCCTATTTCTATGATTGGTAGAATAAACGCCATAAAGATGGTTCTTTTACCACAACTTTTATATCTGTTTCAGGCTATTCCTTTTTTTCTCCCGAAAACCTTTTTTAAAAAAATTGATAATATTGTTAATAGTTTTATTTGGGATTATAAAAATCATAGAATAAGTAAAAAACATCTATGTAAATCTAAGATAAATGGAGGACTAGCACTCCCAAATTTTTTATATTATTTTTGGGCTGTTCAGATCAAGAATATGAATTTTTGGTGGGTACATATGGATAATGTTCCAATATGGTCAAGTATAGAAAAGGAAGACTGTTTACCTTTTAGCGTAGGCTCGATTATATTTGCGCCAAAGGAGGTACACAAAAAAAATTATAGGGACAATCCAATAATTTATAATATTAGACGTATTTGGAAACAAATTGTTAAGACTCTACACTTAGATAATCTCTCACTTAAACTTCCAATTATGAATAATCCATTATTTAAACCTTCAATATTAGATGGAGGGTTTAGACGCTGGAATGATTTAGGAATTAAAAGGTTAGAACATCTTTATAGAAATTGAAAATTTCTTTTATTCCAGGAGTTGCAAGATATTTATGGACTATCTCTGCAACATTTGTTTAGGTATTTACAAATCAGAGATTACATTAAAACTAATACACAAGATTACAAAAATAAAGAACCAGGATTACTAGATGATTTGTTTAATTTGCATCCAAATACAGAAAAATTAATAGCTTATATATACAATATCATTTTGGATAAAGAGAATCCAACAACTGAAATGTATCGTCAAGCATGGGAAAATGAAATTGGATTAGCTATAACAAAAGAAAATTGGGAAGAAAGTCTACAACGAATACATCGGTGTTCATTAAACGCCAGGCACATATTGATTCAATATAAAGTATTATATAGATTACATTATTCCAAAACTAAATTAAATAGTATTTTTCCTAATATTTCTTCTATCTGTGATAAATGTAGAAATTCAGAAGCAAACCTAATACATAGTTTTGTTACATGCCCTAAATTGAATTATTACTGGACAGAAATTTTTAAAGTTATTTCTGAAGTCCTTAAAGTTAAATTGGATCCTGACCCAAAGTTAATAATATTAGGAATCCCTGACTTAAATTTGACACTTACAGGTAATCCAAGAAATTTCTTAGATTACTGTTTGATAATTGGGAAAAAAATTATTTTGAAATTTTGGAAGGGAATATCAATCCCCACAATTAAAATGTGGGCAGCAGAAATGTTGGAGACGTTACATCTGGAGGGAATTAGATTTGTCCTATTGGACGAATATAATTCCTTCAAACAGATGTGGTCTCCATACATACAGTATTTAGAGAAGTAGCTGTTCTTGGCAACACGGCTCGGCGGGCACCCTGCGGGATTCGGCGGGAATGACTCATTTTCACATTGGGATTGACATGCATGTTCTCATGGAGTTTACTATCTGTAATAGCTTTATCGATAATGTATACTGCTGTTTTGTTTATATATATATATATATATATAATACTCTAACTTTTTTTTTCTCTTTTTTTTTCTTTTTCTTATATATAACCAAATTATTATTTAATCACATCTTTAATGATTTATATCTGTTCTATTCTTTTTCTATCTATATATCAAAAAAATAGAGTATAAGAAGAACTATTAATGCATTGTTTGTAAAATAATGGAATTAAGTTGACGTTTGGAAAGTTGTTAAAAGCATTATAATTGGTTACTTTTAATAAAAAAATTAAAATAAAAAAAAATTCACAACTCTCTGGGTAAAAAAGTTTTCTCACCTCAGTCTTAAATGACCTCCCCTTTATTCTAAGACTGTGTGGCCCCTGGTTCTGGACTCGCCCAACATTGGGAACATTTTTCCTGCATCTAGCTTGTCCAGTCCTTTTATAATTGTATATGTTTCTATAAGATCCCCTCATCCTTCTAAACTCCAGGGACACATGACAATGAACTATCTGGGACACATGACAATAAACTCATTTGCCTTGACGACTTTAAGCAGGGATGGAGGTGGTGCTGGAATACAGTAATCCTTCGTTTTAATGAATCTCTTTATAACGGATTTCGGTTATAACCGACTGCTCTACCGACGGCAGCCCGCACCGTCTCCCCCGCTGGTGTAGGAACAGCCACTCCCTGCTGGCGAAGCTGCCACCTCTTTAACACCCCGTGGAACTCTCTGCCTCAGAGGGCGGTGGAGGCAGCTTCTCTGGATACTTTCAAGAGTTAGATAGGGCTCTTAAAGACAGCGGAGTCAGGGGATATGGGGAGAAGGCGGGAACGGGGTAGATTGTGGATGATCAGCCGTGATCACATTGAATGGCGGTGTTGGCTACTCCTGCACCTATTGTCTCCATTCCCGTCATTTTGTAGTACGGCCGAGGAGCTTAAAGCCCCTGTAAGCGAAACTCCAAGCGGACAATGTGGATGTGGCCCTGAAAAGAGCCTTTGTTGGGTGGGTGCAGGTGGAGAGCGGGTCTCATTTGCAGCTGGTGTACTTGGTGACGGCCTTGGTGCCCTCGGACACGGCGTGCTTGGCCAGCTCCCCGGGCACCAGCAGCCGCACGGCCGTCTGGATCTCCCGCGACGACATGGTGTGCCGCCCGCTGTAGTGCACCAGGCGCAGCGCCTCGCAGGCGATCCGCTCGAAGACGTCGTTGACGAAGGAGTTCATGATGCTCATGGCCTTGGACGAGATGCCCGTGTCCGGGTGCACCTGCTTCAGCACCTTGTACACGTAGATGCCGTAGCTCTCCCTGCGGACCCGGCGCCGCCTCTTCTCGCCCTTCGAGTGCGACATGGAAGCCGCCTTCTTGGCGCCTTTCTTGGCGATCACCTTGCTCGCACTCTCGGGCATCCTTCACCGCGATCACTCGCTCGTTCCCTTCCTTCCTTCCCCCCGACTGCGGCCGCCCGTCGCCGCTCGCCCCCTGATATGCACTGCCTTATGCAAATGAGGAATCAGCCGCCGTCCGCTTCCTATTGGCTCCCAGCCCGTCGGCCCCACATAGTATCCCCCGGAATCAGCCAATCACGAGGGCCGCTGACTTCCGGGCTGCCCTTTCCCGCGTTCAAGATTCGAGAGTCAAGAGAGTTGTGTCCCAGATGGGACAATGACATTCTTGCACTGCTGCAGTACAACAGGATATCTTAAGCATAAATACAGATCAGATCAGTGTGGCCATATATACATATACACACATCAATAAACATAAAGATGCAATAGGCTGTTATAGTTCAGTTTGTTTTAGTTGAGTTTAATAGTATGATGGCTGTGGGGAAGTAGCCATTCTTCAACCTGGATGTTGCAGATTTCAGGCTCCTGTACCTTCTACCTGATGGCAGCGGGGAGATGAGTGTGTGGCCAGGATAGTGTGGGTCCTTGATGATACTGGCAGCCTTTTTGAGGCAGCGACTGCGATAGATCCCCTCGATGGTAGGGAGGTCAGAGCCAATGATGGACTGGGCAGTGTCCCAATAGTTGTATGAACAGCGCGGAGACCCAGGCGTGGAGAGCGGAGACCAAGAGCTAACAGGGTCCCATCCCTCCGACCCTACGCACCCAAGAGAAGCCGGAAGGATTAATGACCTCGTCTGCAAACCCCTCGTCTTCACGGTAGACACAAAAAGCTGGAGTAACTCAGCGGGTCAGACAGTATCTCTGGGGAAAAGGAAATAGGACACACTTTGGGTCGAGGCACCTACTCATTTTCTCCAGAGATGCTGCCTGTCCCGCCGAGTTACTCCAGCCTTTCGTGTCTATCTTCGGTTTAAAACAGCGCCTGCACTTCCATCCTTTTGACCCGCAGGGAATGAAAGCGCCGAGCTGCAGACGAGGGGATTGGAGACCAAACCTACGGGATCCCGACCCAGTCCTCCCTCTGAGAAGCCAGGAGGTGCATTTGTCTCCCTTCTCCCGTTAGATCACCGCCCAAGTGTCGCCTTTCCCCGATCAAAATGATTCCAATCTGCTTTTATAGTTCAGTTTAGAGATACAGCACGGAAACAGTCCGTTCGACCCACCGAGTCCACTCCAAACAGCACACTAACACTATCCTGCACACACTGGGAACAATTCTCAATTGAGCTCGATACATCACTCCCTGACGAGCTCAATGCGTTTTACGCACGTTTTGATAGGGAGAACACCGATGTGCATTCCAGAACCCCTATTCGCTGTGATGGTATTTCAGTCTCAGTCACAGAGGCCGACGTCAGGAAATCCTTCAGAGGGGTGAACCCTCGAAAAGCGTCTGGACCTGATGGCATACCTGGTCGTGTCCTAAAAACCTGCGCGGACCAACTGGCTTGAGTTTTTACGGATATTTTCAACCTGTCACTTCTGAGGTCTGAGGTTGCCACCTGCTTCAAAAGGGCATCAATAATACCGGTGCCCAAGAAGAGCAAGGTGATGTGCCTCAATGACTATCAACCTATGGCACTAACACCTGTGGTGATGAAGTGCTTCGAGATGTTGATCATGGCGCAAATCAACTCCTACCTCGACAAAAACCTGGACCCACTGCAGTTCGCTTACCGCCACAACAGATCAATGGTGGATGTGATCTCGCTGGCCCTCCACTCCGCTCTGGACCACTTGGACAACAAAAACTCATATGTCAGTCTGTTATTCATTGACTACAGCTCGGCATTTAACACAATCATCCCCTCCAAGCTGGTTACCAAACTCGCAGAACTGGGTCTCTGCGCATCCCTCTGCAATTGGATCCTCGACTTCCTCATTCACAGACCACGGTCTGTTCGTATTGGTGGAAATGTGTCAGACGCGATAACAATCAACACGGGAGCACCTCAAGGCTGCGTGCTCAGTCCCCTGCTGTACTCACTCTATACTCATGACTGCGTAGCAGGTCATAGTGCGAACTCCATCATCAAGTTCGCTGACGACACCACTGTTGGGGGACGTATCACTGATGGAGATGAGTCAGAGTATAGAAGAGAGATCGAGCAACTGTCCATATGGTGCCAGCACAACAACCTGGTGCTCAACACCAGCAAAACCAAGGAACTGATTGTAGACTTTGGAAGGAGTAGGATGGGGACCCACAGTCCTGTTTATATCAACGGGTCGATGGTTGAAAGGGTCAAGAGCTTCAAATTCCTGGGCGTGCACATCTGTGAAGATCTTTCCTGGTCCGAGAACACTGATGCAATTATCAAGAAAGCTCATCAGCGCCTCTACTTCCTGAGAAGATTACGGAGAGTTGGTCTGTCAAGGAGGACTCTCTCTAACTTCTACAGGTGCACAGTAGAGAGCTTACTGACCGGTTGCATCGTGGCTTGGTTCGGCAATTTGAGTGCCCTGGAGAGGAAGACTACAAAAGTAGTAAACACTGCCCAGTCCATCATCGGCTCTGACCTTCCTTCCATGGAGGGGATTTATCGCAGTCGCTGCCTCAAAAAGGCTGGCAGCATCATCAAGGACCCACACCACCCTGGCCACACACTCATCTCCCTGCTACCTTCGGGTAGAAGGTACAGGAGCCTGAAGACTGCAACAACCCGGTTTAGGAATAGCTACTTCCCCACAGCCATCAGGCTATTAAACCTGGCTCGGAACGCTGAACATTAATATCCCTCCATCTGTTATTTGCACTTTATTAATTTATGAATTCATGTGTGTATTTACATATATAATTGTAGTCAATGCCTACTATGTTCTGTTGTGCTATGCAAATAAAGTATTTCATTGTCCTGACAGGGACACATGACAATAAACTCTTTTGACTTTGACTTTGAAGCCAATTGAACTGGAACTTAAACTATAAGCTTGCACGCCTTTGGAGTGTGGGAGGAAACCGGAGCGCCCGGAGAAAACCAGACACAAGTCAAGGGGAGAACGCACAAACTCTGTACAAACAGCACCTGTAGTCAGGATGGAACCCGGGGTTCTGGCGCTGTGAGGCAGCAACTCTACTGCCCTGCCACCGTGCCGCACTCACATCGTCCCGCTAACTCACAGTACACATTTGTTCACACATGTTTCATTAGCTCTGCAAAATAATGCTAAGCTTTGAGTTTTGATTTAACATTGGAGCCTATCCTTTCAAGTGAAAAGCCTATTCATGCCTACTATATTCTGTTGTGCTGCAGCAAAGCAAGAATGTCATTGTCCTATCTGGGACACACGACAATAAACTCTCTTGACTCGTATTTTCACATAAAAAGATAGGCTGCAATTGTTCAATCAAAACGTAGCGTTAGTAGTATCAATTAGTATTTAAAATTACATTGCCCACTTTCGATCCGGCTGCGATTTATGTTGCAGCCACCAATTTATTTGGTTGCTGAATAATTTTAAATATTTAATCAATAATTTTATATACCAAGTTCATAGTATAAAATATATTGGAAGTGGGCTGGGGTTTGATAGTCATTAGATTCCTCTGCGATCAAGATTAGAGGCGGGAAATGTAGCAAAATAAAGAACAGGCCGTTATTTGATCTCAAATTAATTCCGGGTTTGCAACCACTGGTCGATTTAGTTGCAAACAGACAGAATTCTAGATTACAATACTTATTTGAAGATTAAAATAGTTTTTTTTCCCCTAAATTCCCCATGCTGTAAAATATTAGTGTGTTTCCATCTTCAGTCAGAAGAAGGGTCTCGACCCGAAACGTCACCTATTCCTTCGCTCCATAGATGCTGCCTCACCCGCTGAGTTTCTCCAGCATTTTTGTCGAACGTCGATTTTTCCAGCATCTGCAGTCCTTCCTTAAACAGTGCGTTTCCATCACTCTTTAAGCCACTTGAAACTGGACGAATGATGAAAAGCCTGGATAGAGTGAATGTGGAGGGGATGTTTCCACCAACGATACTAGAAGATCTCCTCTAGTATCTTTGGTTTCCACTAGTGGAAGAGTCTCAAAGCAGAGGCCATAGCCTCAGCATAAACATAAACATCTCCAGTAAGCAGATGTGGAGGAATTTATTTAATTAGAGGCTGGTGAACTATGGCCACAGAAGGCTGTGGAGGCCAAGTCAATGGGTATTTGTGTGGAGATTGACAGGCTCTTGATTAGGAAGGGTGTCAGGATTATGGTGCAAAGGCAGGAGAATTATGGGCCGAATGCCTAATTTTACTCCTATCACGTATGACCTTAAGAATGGGAATGAGAGGGAAAGATAAATCATCCGTGATTGAATGGCAGAGTAGACTTTATACACAAAATGGCCTAATTCTGCTCCTGGAACTCATGAACTGGTGGCAACACCTTCGATCTGTGAGATATAGAAAATCACAAATGCTGTTTGAGACAAAGTCAGCAAAGAAGCTTTTATTAAGATAATATTCTGCAGAATAGGTTCCTCTCCTTTCCTCTCCCCTAGAGGCACAGCAAAGTCAGGAAAGTAAAGTCCCTTTATACACACAATTCTTCTGGCTTAACCTCCCCTCTGGCTCTTCCCAATCAGAGCACTGAGGTGCACAGTCTATAGGTAAGTCCCCCAGTACCTCCCTCATCATACATATCATGTTCATACATGTGCATGGTAATGAGCAATTTCTTGACCAGGGGCATGTAAGTAATATTCATTTATTTCATTAAGCATGCTCAGTTGCTATTGACCTGGCCTAGTTTCTTGTATTTTAAGTGAAAAGCTAGTATCTGGTGATTATGGCCGCATCCCCCATCTCTGCCTGCCGCTATACAATGCTATCAGTGGTGCTCAAGGACGATGCTGGTTACCTCATTCACAACAATGTTAGAATCCTCGCCCAGACCTTCACAACAGTGGGGGTTTAATCACTCTATTTCTCACAGGTCTACTTCCTCTAAACCAGTCATCCAAACATCTCTTCCCAAATCTATTCTCAACAACACGCCAAAGCAACAAACTAGTTTCTCAATTTGTACCCCGGAACAATTCTAGCAATCCTTATTTTGCATCTTCGCTATAATATTCACATCATTCTCAGTTTAGTCACCAGAATTGCATGCTGTCTAATAATGCTGCAAACCAAACCAGTTCGGTTTTTTTCACCGTTATGCCGTGTGCCTTTATTTGTGAATCCTAATGCTTCACTTACCACCATGCTGTTGTAGTGTCAGGTATGTACGCAAACACGCCACTTAGTCTCAGTTGTCGATCAAAGGACATCACTTCTTTCTGCATCTCCATCCTTAGTGCTCTATTACTACCCTCCTCAAACCTCCTAGTGTTGGGTCATTCACATTTGGAATTTGTTACCCTGTATACGATAATTGAAGTCTCACAGAACACACACAAATACACACACACACGTACATGCATACACGCACACGTACACGCACACAGATCTGCAGCTCTTCCCTGCTCTCTCAGCCCCTCACTTTATCTCTCTCTCTCTCTCTCTCTCTCTCTCACACACACAGACCTGCAGCTCTCCCCTGCTCTATCATCAACCCCCCCTCTCTCTAATTCCATACACACATGCGAACACACACACACGCACATACACACATACGAACACACACACACGCTCACGCACACATGCACACACGCACATACACACACAAACCTGCAGCTTTCCCCTACTCTATCAACTACCCCTCACACTCTCTAATTCCACACACTCTCACTCACGCACACACTCACTCACGCACACACACACACACTCTCTCACTCACACACACACACACACACACACACTTACTCACGCACACACACACTCACGCACACACACACACACACACACTCACATACACACACACACACACATACACACACACAAACACACACACTCACATACAGACACACACACACACACTCACTCACGCACACACACTCTCACTCACGCACACACACTCACTCACGCACACACAAACACACACACTCACACACACACACAAAGACACACAAACACACACACTCACACACACACACATACAGACACACACACAAACACACACATACAGACACACACACAAACACACACACATACAGACACACACACACACACACACACATACAGACACACACACATACACACTCACACACACACACACACACACACACACACACACACACTCACATACACACACACACACACACACACACTCACATACACACACATACACACACACTCACATACAGACACACACACACACACACACACACACACACACACACACACACACACACACACACACACACACACACACACACACACACACACACACACACACACCCACATCTCAGTATGGAGACCCAGGGACGTCACCATCAAATCATCCATTTCTGAAAGCAGATATTTAACATTCCGCTCCGCTGTCTAACTTTTAAGATCAATGTCAGACTCATAAGGTTGTACAGAACAGAAACAGGACCTTCTGCCCAACACACTCATGCAATACACCTCTATAAGATCACGCCTCATCCTCCTGCGCTCCATGGAATAGAGACCCAGCCAACTCAACCTCTCCCTATAGCTCGCACCCTCTAGACCTGGCAACATCCTCGTAAATCTTCTCTGCACCCTTTCAAGCTTGACAATATCTTTCCTATAACACGATGCCCAGAACTGAACACCATACCCTAAATGCGGTCTCACCAACGACTTATACAACTGCAACTTGACGTCCCAACTTCTATACTCATTTCTCTGACTGGACTATGGATGATGTCTGTGTGGAGTTTGTACGTTCCAGGTGCTCCAGTTTCCTGCCACATTCCAAAGACGTGCAGCTTTGTAGGTTATGTGTCGGTAGGAACTGCAGATTCTGGTTTAAACCGAAGATAAAGCTGGAGTAACTCAGCGGGTCAGACAGCATCTGTAGAGAAAATGAGTAGGCGATGTTTCGAGTCATGACCCTTCTCCAGACTGAGATTCAGGAGAAGGGAAACGAGAGATATAGACGGTGGTACAGGCACATGTGCTACAGATAATGAGACTCAACAAGACGGCTTTGAAGCGAGTACAACGACTTAGGTGGTCCCATTCCCACACTGACCTTTCTGTCCTGGGCCTCCTCCATTGTCTGACTGAGGCCAAACGCAAATTGGAGAAACAGCACCTCATATTTCGCGTGGGCAGCTTCTAACCCAGCGGTATGAACATTGACTTCTATAAGTTCTAGTAATCCTTGCATCCCCTCTCTCTCCGTCCCTACCCCACCAAAGTCATTGTACGAGCTTCAAAGCCATCTTGATGGTGTGCTCATCTTTTTGTGTCTGTTCATAGCAAAAGGATTTGAGTACAAGAGCAGGGAGGTTCTACTGCAGTTGTACAGGGTCTTGGTGAGACCACACCTGGAGTATTGCGTACAATTTTGGTCTCCTAATCTGAGGAAAGACATTCTTGCCATAGAAGGAGTACAGAGAAGGTTCACCAGACTGATTCCTGGGATGGCAGGACTTCCATATGAAGAAAGACTGGATAGGCTCGGCTTGTACTCACTGGAATTTAGAAGATTGAGGGGGATCTTATAGAGACCTACAAAATTCTTAAGGGATTGGACAGGCTAGATGCAGGAAGATTGTTCCCGATGTTGGGGAACTCCAGAACAAGGGGTCACTGTTTAAGGATAAGAGGGAAGTCTTTTAGGACCGAGATGAGAAAATCATTTTTCACACAGAGAGTGGTGAATCTGTGGAATTATCTGCCACAGAGGGTAGTTGAGGCCAGTTCATTGGCTATATTCAAGAGGGAGTTAGATGTGGCCCTTGTGGCTAAAGGGATCAGGGGGTATGCAGAGAAGGCAGGTACAGGATACTGAGTTGGATACAGCCATGATCATATTGAATGGCGGTGCAGGCTCGAAGGGCCGAATGGCCTACTCCTGCACCTATTTTCTATGTTTCTATGTTTCTATCACCTAATCCACAGCTAACAATGGCCTGTTCCTTTATCACCGTTACCCTTTTGCATATCTTTCAGTAATTTGTCCATATCTCTCTATATCATCGTATATATCTACTTCCCTTTCCGCTGACTCTCAATGTGAAGAAGGGTCTCGACACGAAACGTCACCTACTCCTTTTCTCCAGAGATGCTGTTCGACCCGCAGAGTTACTCCAGCTGTTTGTCTCTATCTTTGGTTTGTAGGTCAGTTGGCTTCAGTAAATTGTCCCAAATGTGGACGATAGACATAGTGTGCTCGGTGTTCGCTGTTTGGCGTGGACTTGGTGGGCTGAAGGGCCCGTTTCCACTCTGAATCTGAAAACAAAGGCGCAAGAGGGAAGGCAAGACATTATAGACTGGTGAGCCTTACATCAGTGGTAGGCAATAGAAAATAGACAATATACAATACCTGCAGGAGGAGGCCATTCGCCCCTTCGAGCCAGCACCGCCATTCAACGTGATCATGGCTGATCATCCCCAATCAGTACCCCGTTCCTGCCTTCTCCCCATATCCCTATGACTCCGCTATCCTTAAGAGCCCTATCTAGCTCTCTCTTGAAAGTATCCAGATAACCGGCCTCCACCGCCCTCTGAGGCAGAGAATTGCACAGACTCACAACTCTCTGTGCGAAAAAGTGTTTCCTCGTCTCCGTTCTAAATGGCTTACCCCTTATTCTTAAACTATGGCCCCTGGTTCTGGACTCCCCCAACATCGGGAACATGTTTCCTGCCTCTAGCGTGTCCAAACCCTTAACAATCTTATATGTTTTAATAAGATCTGTGGTCAGGAAGTTATTGGAGGAGATTCTTAGCGATAGTGTGAGGGATAAGATGATTAAACCACCATCATTGTGAGGGGCCGAGTGGTTGTAACCACCGACCTTGTGATGGGCCGAATAGTTGGAATCACCAACCTTGTGATTCGAACAAACCGTTAGGGGCCTGTCCCACCAGCATGCAACTCTATGCGATGAGCGCGACTTAACGTGGTCGCTTGAGCCGTCCGGCGTCGCGGGGCCAGTCCCACTTCGATCGCCGGAGCCGTGCGGAATTGTGCGGAGTTCGTCCCGACATCGCGCGGGGCTCCGAAAAACTGACTATGTTCAAAAATTCCGCGCAGCAACGGCTTGTCGGCTCGCAGTCGCCTCGACGCATTACACACCGCCCCGACATCGTGCCTCCGTGAACCTATCTGTAGGTGCCTCCGTGACCCTCTATATGTGTGGCTCCGTGGCCCTCTCTGTGTGTGCCTCTGTGCCCCTCTCTGTGTGCCCCTCTCTGTCCTGGCGAACTTACCTTGGACTTCGCTCCAAGTTCGCATCACTTTGCGCCGCGTTGCGCCACTCACCCGACCTCCGCGCGGCCCTCACTGCCGGTTTGGTCACGCTTGCCGCATGCAGGCGCATGCTGGTGGGAATGGCCCTGTACAGGGGATCACCCGACCTCCGCGCGGCCCCCGCTTCTAGTTTGATCGCGTTCATCGCATAGAGTTGCATGCTTGTAGGACAGGCCCTTTACTATCCTTCAGAGCTGTTGATAGCATTGTAGAATAACAAGATGAGGTAAGGAATGTAGCTGACAACACAGAAGCTAGTCTTTAGGTCAAAGGCAATTAAGTAGGTTAGGGCAAAAGCGACTGAGCATGCTTAATGAAATAAATGAATATTAACTTTACGCCCCTCATGACAAAGAACCTAATTTAAATGTACATGCGATGTATGATGTGGGAGAAGAGGGAATGATTGATGACGCATGGAGGAGAGGGTTGGAAGATTGTGAACCTCGGCACCCTGATTGGAAGGGGTCAGAAGGGGAGGCGTCCGATCAATAAAGACTGTATAATGAACTGTATAAAAACAGACGTTTTTCCTTTGCTCGGTGTGTCTCAACTTGGAGAGGCACCCGATTCTGCAGACTCGCAAATAAAGCATTTCTTGTTTCCACAATTTAGTCTCTGAGTAGTGATTGTGAGCACAAACTATATCTCACAATAGGATATATTCACAATAGGAAGATAATTGTCATAAGGTCATTGACATCAGTCTGAAGAAGGGCCCCGACCCGAAACGTCACCCATTCCTTTGCTCCATAGATGCTGCTTCACCCGCTGAGTTTCTCCAGCATTTTTGTCTAACGTTGGTTTTTCCAGCATCTGCAGTTCTTTCTTAAACATTGACATAAGTTATTGTTCAGCAAGGCTTTGTGCAGGAGAGATAACGTCTTTAGTGATAATCTTTCAAAACTCTTTAGATTCTGGAGTAGTTCCTGAGGATTGGCGGGTAGCAAACGTAACCCCTCTTTTTAAGAAGGGGGGGAGAGAGAAAACGGGGAATTACAGACCAGTTAGTCTAACATCGGTAGTGGGGAAACTGCTGGAGTCAGTTATTAAAGATGGGATAGCAGCACATTTGGAAAGTGGTGAAATCATTGGACAAAATCAGCATGGATTTACGAAAGGTAAATCATGTCTGACGAATTTTTCGAGGATGTAACTAATAGCGTGGATAGGGGAGAACCAGTGGATGTGGTGTATCTGGACTTCCAGAAGGCTTTCGACAAGGTCCCACATAAGAGATTAGTATATAAGCTTAAAGCATATGGCATTGGGGGTTCAGTATTGATGTGGATGGAGAACTGGCTGGCAAACAGGAAGCAAAGAGTAGGAGTAAAAGGGTCGTTTTCACAATGGCTGGCAGTGACTTGTGGGGTACCGCAAGGCTCAGTGCTGGGACCCCAGCTATTTACAATATGCATTAATGATCTGGATGAGGGAATTGAAGGCAATATCTCCAAGTTTGCGGATGACACTAAGCTGGGGGGCAGTGTTAGCTGTGAGGAGGAAGCTAGGAGACTGCAAGGTGACTTGGATAGGCTGGGTGAGTGGGCAAATGTTTGGCAGATGCAGTATAATGTGGATAAATGTGAGGTTGTCCATTTTGGTGGCAAAAATAGGAAATCAGACTATTATCTAAATGGAGGCCGATTAGGAAAAGGGGAGGTGCAGCACGACCTGGGTGTCATGGTACACCAGTCATTGAAAGTAGGCATGCAGGTACAGCAGGCAGTGAAGAAAGCGAATGGTATGTTAGCTTTCATAGCAAAAGGATTTGAGTATAGGAGCAGGGAGGTTCTACTTCAGTTGTATAGGGACTTGGTGAGGCCACACCTGGAGTATTGCGTACAGTTCTGGTCTCCAAATCTGAGGAAGGACATTATTGCCATAGAGGGAGTGCAGAGAAGGTTCACCAGACTGATTCCTGGGATGTCAGGACTGTCTTATGAACAAAGACTGCATAGACTCGGTTTATACTCTCTAGAATTTAGGAGATTGAGAGGGGATCTTATAGAAACTTACAAAATTCTTAAGGGGTTGGACAGGCTAGATGCAGGAAGATTGTTCCCGATGTTGGGGAGGTCCAGGATAAGGGGTCACAGCTTAAGGATAAGGGGGAAATCCTTTAGGACCGAGATGAGAAGGACTTTTTTCACACAGAGAGTGGTGGGTCTCTGGAACTCTCTGCCACAGAGGATAGTTGAGGCCAGTTCATTGGCTATATTTAAGAGGGAGTTAGATGTGGCCCTTGTGGCTAAGGGGATCAGAGGGTATGGAGAGAAGGCAGGTACGGGATACTGAGTTGGATGATCAGCTATGATCATATTGAATGGCGGTGCAGGCTCGAAGGGCTGAATGGCCTACTCCTGCACCTAATTTCTATGTTTCTATGTCTTTTGAGCGGGTTTTGGTGAGGTGATAATGATCTTTAATCTGGGCTTGCATGACCTGAATGTCATTATCTTTTTCCTGTCTCAGTACACTGTGGACGCCTTGATTGTAATCACATAATAGTCGTTCCGCTGACTGGTTAGCACGCAAGCTTTTCACTGTACCTCGTTACACGTGACAATAAACTAATCTAAACTATATAGCAAACAGCGGCAATCTTGGGAACATTGATATGTAAAGAGATCTTGTGGTGCTCTCAGAAGGTGGTAACACAAGTAGATAGGCCGAATGGCCTAATGGCTATTGATGGGCCAAATGGCCTCATTCTGTTCCTAAAAACATGAACATATGAACTTGTATGAAACCATGCTGATTATCTGTAATAAGCCCATGGCTATCCAAATGTATCCCTCAAAATCCTCTCCAGTAACCTGCTTACCACAGATGCTAGGCTCACTGGTCTATAGTTTCCATGCTTTTGCCTGCGGTCCTTCTTAAAGAGACACACATCATTAGCCACCCTCCACTCTTCCGGCAACTCACTTGTGTCTAATGATCTTTTGTATCTCTCAGCCAGGACGCCTGCAATTTCTTCTCTAGCTTCCTACATTGTCCTCGGACATGGGCTGTAATCTCGGTGGGGGGGGGGGGGGGACGACTGGGGTCTCGTCCCTCCAATGTTTTGAGAGATGGGGGACAATACCCCCATATTTTGTAATCTGGATTTTGAAATACGGTGAAAATAAATCTATTAAAATCTCCACTTTCCGCGAGTCAGGGGGGGGTGTCACTTTTAGACGCTTGTTAAATGTCTCTATTAACATCGTCTTAACACGATGAGTCACCAAATGTGTTTTTACCTTCAAGTATTACTGAAGGTATTCACGGAGAATTTCTTTAAGCTGTCTGATGCGGGTACAATTACCATTTGAACTAATTGGATGTATTGGTGGATGGGGAAGATTTAAACGGGTATTTGATTTAAATGGGTCAGGTCATTTAGGGCTCCAGTTGAACTGGTTTCCTGGCTGGCTTGCAGGTAAATCCCTCATTCACGGTCACTCACGTTAAGATTGATTCTTCTGTTTGCCTTTATTTGTTTCAGTTTTATTTGCTTAAGTGTTATCTCATTGTAACATTTGAGCGGGTTTCAGACGATTTCGAAGGGCTGATTCAGCCCATTCGCAGGGCCTTTCATCGCCCGGCGCGGCTTAAAATCAACTTGCTGCATTGAGGCTATTGAGGCTCCCAATGTTTAAGTCATCGCCGGCTGATTTTAAGCCATGCCGGGCGATGTAAGTTCCTGCGAACGGGCCGATTCAAGCCCCATGATACGGGGTGGACGAAGCTGCTGTTGCTGGAGTTCAGAGTCAGTCACCAACCAGGTCAGCTCCCGATGTTACCGTCCACAGGGCCCATGGCCGAAGCCTCGCGCGTGTGTGTTTGTGCGTGTATGCGTGCGCGCGGGCACCAAGAACCCGCACCCCCAAATTGTGTTCCCCCCCCCATGTTTTTATAACAATTTCCGCCCACATGATAAACAAATAAAATAAATGATCAGATATATCCGAGGACCTCGGATACATCTGATAATTTATTTTATTTATTTATCATCGTTGAAAACATTAGCGACGCAGTGGTGCTGGTTTCCGACGCGAACGGTGACGGACGCACCACACATCTCTGTCCTCCAGTTCCTGCAGACATCCGCCGCTGCAAGTATAGGGTTTTGGTGTGTGTGTGCCTTGTCACCATTCCTTACAATGTACAACAGCGATCGCAACTTCTACCGAAGTGTGGGTGGCGGTTGGCTTGCTAGAAGTTCATCCGCCCTTTGACAGGTCTTGTTTTTGGTCCTGCTGGGGGCCCGCAGCCCCTTCCTCACCTGGCAAACCAGGTGGGGGAGACAGTTTAGTCGCCGACTATCCGACCATGGAGCAGGCAGCACGGAACATGGTACCCGTGGTGAGTGGAACTCCCACCGACCTGACCTGATCAGGCCTGAGAGATTTAACCACTTTACGCACCTTAAGGGTCCCAAGTTCCCCAATATTCATTTATTTCTCTACAGAAATAGACATCATGAACCTTGCCCATCTCCCGCAGCTCCGCACAGAGATGACCGTTTTGGTTTCTGAGGGGCCCTATATCCTCTCCAGTCATATTCTTTCAATTGTAGGCACAAAATGCCGTAGTAACTCAGCGGGACAGGCAGCATCTCTGGAGAGAAGGAATTCCCGCTGAGTTACTCCAGCATTTTGTGTCTACCTTTGATTTAAACCAGCATCCGCAGTTCTTTCCCACACGCTTTCCATTAATGTACTTATAAAATCTCTTTGGGTTTTCCTTAATATTATCTGCCAGTGATACCTCCTAGTCCCCTTTTGTCCTCCTGAATTCCATCTTACCCTTTTTCATACAAAGGGTGGTGGGTGTATGGAACGAGCTGCCAGAGGAGGCAGTCGATGCGGGGACTATCACAACGTTTAAGAAACAGTGTATCCAAAGAAAACCAGCAGGCCATTATCTGGCTTCGTATCAATGCCATTTTTTAAAAATCTAACCAAAGATGCTAGAGGAACAAGATAGACCATTCCTATGAATTCCAAAGGACTGACATGTTGTACGCATCAGAACGCAACGGAACGTCACTTCCGCCATTAACTGTTCTAAAACTGAACTACTCTGAGGTCAAAGGTAGATAAAAATGCTGGAGAAACTCAGCGGGTGAGGCAGCATCTATGGAGCGAAGGAAATGGGTGTATCTATGGAGCGAAGGAATAGGTGACGTTTCGGGACCCGAAACGTCACCTATTCCTTCGCTCCATAGATGCTGCCTCACCCGCTGGGTTTCTCCAGCATTTTTGTCTACCTTAGATTTTTCCAGCATCCGCAGTTCCTGCTTAAACAATACTCTGAGGTCAAGAAGATTGAAGTCGGGAAATGTATCAAAACTCAAGAAGTCGTGTTTTTGGCTTTGAATCCATTCAGTTTTTGAAACGCTGGCCGATTCGGTTCACCTGACAGACAGAATTCATAGAAAGCTTCTGCACAGGAACTAGCTCTTCGGCACACTGTGTCCGTATCGAACATGATGCCAAGTTAAATCAATCCCCTCTGCCTGTACGTGATCTATATTCCTCAATCCCCTGCAGATTCACGTGCCTATCCAATAATCTATTGGACAATAGACAATAGGTGCAGGAGTAGGCCCTTCGACCCTTCGAGCCAGCACCGCCATTCAATGTGATCACGGGTGATCATCCGCAATCAGTACCCCGTTCCTGCCTTCTCCCCATATCCCCTGACTCCGCTATCTTTAAGAGCCCTATCTAGCTCTCTCTTGAAACTATCCAGAGAACCGGCCTCCACCGCCCTCTGAGGCAGAGAATTCCACAGACTCGCAACACTCTGTGTGAAAAAATGTTTCCTCGTCTCAATTATAAATGGCTCACCCCTTATTCATAAACGGTGGCCCCTTGGTACTGGACTCCCCCAACATCGGGAACATGTTTCCTGCCTCTAGCATGTCCAAACACATAAAAATCTACAGAATTCTTACCAGAGTTATTCTAGTAAAACTTTTTTTCCCCCCATATCTTTGTACGTTTAGTGTATTTGGCAGACCCTGCTGCCCTTTTGGAGCCTCGTTTGTTATATAAAGAAGACCCCCTACGACCTTGTGGCGACCATGCTGCGAGTATGAGTCAAGGGCAAACTCGGCAGAGGTCACTAATTAGGTTGTGAAAGTGGGACAGGGGCTTAGACTACCTACGACTATCAAGACTACCTTTGATTACCTACGATAACATGGCAATCCCACTACAACTACACCTACGACTACAGGATTATCAATTTCCTCCATGACGACCAATATTTGGTCGCAGAATAGTTTTGAACACGTCAAAAAATTTTCGCCGACCATACTGAGGCCGCGACTGTTTCCCAGAATGCAGGAACTCCTCTCGACCATGAGGGATACTCACCAGAGACCACCAGCGAACATGTGGCGAGCGCACAGTCTCCTGCACTCACCTAAAAAGTCGCCCAAGTGGGACAGGCCTAGATTGTTGAGAGCAGTCACTAGGACTTGGGTACTAGGGGGGGGTCAGTGTTATGAACAGGACCAAGTTTACTTTCAGCACTTGAATGAATAACTTGGTGACATGAGTCAATGCAGCTCAATCAAGCCGGGGCTAGTGGCAGGAGGAAATATAAATGCAGCCATGGGCTGAGGTGGAACTGAAAGCCATGTTGGTTGTGTCCAGGTCCTAGTATCTCGTGTGGCAGCGCCTCGTGGCTGCGGCTCAGCTGCAGTCCTTCTGTCTTCTTTTCTTTCTTTTTTTGTCTTGTTAAGTGTATTTTTTCTGTTTATTTTTAGTTGTGTATATGTGAGGGGGGGGGGGGGGATGTGTTGGTGGGACGGAGGGGGATGGGGGAATTTTTAAAACTTTTTAATCTCTTCCTTCAACGGAGACGCGACCTTTTCCTTGTCGTGCCTCCGTTTCGCTGGGGCCTAACATCATGGAGTGGCCTCCAACCGGAATCGACCTGGGGCTCCCGACGCAGAGCCTTCGGACTCACTTACTCACCTACCATAGAAACATAGAAACATAGAAACATAGAAAATAGGTGCAGGAGTAGGCCATTTGGCCCTTCGAGCCTGCACCGCCATTCAATATGATCATGGCTGATCATCCAACTCAGTATCCTGTACCTGCCTTCTCTCCATACCCCCTGATCCCATTAGCCACAAGGGCCACATCTAACTCCCTCTTAAATATAGCCAATGAACTGGCCTCAACTACCTTCTGTGGCAGAGAATTCCACAGATTCACCACTCTCTGTGTGAAAAATGTTTTTCTCATCTCAGTCCTAAAAGACTTTCCCCTTATCCTTGAACTGTGACCCCTTGTTCTGGACTTCCCCAACATCGGGAACAATCTTCCAGCATCTAGCCTGTCCAACCCCTTAAGAATTTTGTAAGTTTCTATAAGATCCCCCCTCAATCTTCTACATTCTAGTGAGTACAAGCCGAGTCTTTCTTCATATGGAAGTCCTGACATCCCAGGAATCAGGCTGGTGAACCTACTCTGTACTCCCTCTGTGGCAAGAATAAACCATCGGACTCACTCACCACATGGAGCTGGCTGACTCAGAGGCTGTGATCGCTGTGACCCAACTGCGGAGCTTCGGAGGCTTCGGCCGCAGGCACTGTGGACGGTAAAATCGGGAGCTCGCGGGGTTTGAATCGGCCCGTCGCAGGGCCTTACATCGTCCGGTGCCGCTTAATCAGTAGCGGGACTTACCAACATCTGCCCGGTGGGTTTAACATCAGGAGCCTCGATCGCTTCGACGCGGGAGAAGAACAAAGGACAGGGAAAAGATAAGACTTTTGCCTTCCATCACAGTGAGGAGGTGTTTGGAGATTCACTGTGATGGATGTTTGTGTGAAACTGTGTTAATTGTGTGTTATGATTATTTTACTGTAATGACTGTAGGGGACGACATTTCATTCCAACCTCCGTCTGTTTGAAAGACAATAAAGGCTATTTGTGTTTGTATGTGTCATCGAAGGGAATCAATATCGTCGATGGGACTGCGGTGACAAGTGGGAGGTGTTTATTGGGGCTTGACATCATGAGCAATCCTGTGGACCGAACACCGGAACGGTAGCTGTTGAGACTTCAGGTAGCGACGAAACTTCAGTAGAGCCAATGTGATCAGCTGGTACCGATGCGGCTTCTTCACGCCGTCTGCAGTCAGTGAGCTCTTGCAGGACCCGCATAAAGGGCCTGACCCACTGCGGCGACATAATCAGCGAGTTCAGACGTGTTTGCCCTCGACTCGTACTCACAGCATGGTCGACACGAGATCCTAGGAGGTCTTTGTAACTCTCCTTCATGCTCAAGAGTGGTCCCGCGTAGTCGAGGCCTCAGCGAGGTTGCGACGTTATTTTCAACATGCTGAAAAATTCCCGCGTGTAAAAAAAGGTCGCCATGGACAAAATTGATATTTTTTTACTCGTAGGATTAATCAAGGTAGATCATAGTAGGTCGGCATGTTATTTGTAGGTAATCAAAGGCAATCGCAGGTAATTGAGGGTCATCGATGGTAAAGCTCGTTGAGAAGGTAAGTAAACCGACCAGTAATGTTAAATGCCCGCTAAACTTTATTAAAAGTTGTCTGGCTTCTTAAAAGTGTCTCCACTCCTTCTCCCCCCCCCCCTCCCCCCTTCTCTCCCCTTCCCTCCACCTCTCTCCCATTCTCCCCCCCCTTCTTTTCCCCCCCCTCTCCGCACTCTCTAAAGGACTTACCGTACACTGTGCCAGCCGTCTTTTACCTTCCTGTTCATCGCGGGTGTGAATTTTAGCAGCGCTCCCCCACTTTCCCTGGCCCCCGCCTTTGTGATGTGTGTGTGTGTGTGTGTGTGCAGACGGTCGATCCGGCTCGCGGTTTCATCGCTGATGGCCGATCCAGCTTGAGGTTTTTCAGGCGAGTGCCCTCGAGCTTGAAGGTCGAGGACAGTCGCTGAAAGGTCCCGTTAGCGGGACAGGCCCTTAAAGTAGCAAGCCTGCCAGCGAAGAGCTTTGCCACCTCTCGACATGCGCGCCACCCGCTTGGCTCCGATCACCCGCCTCCTCTCTCTCGACCCCGAACCGAACGCATTTTCTAATCCCTGCGTTTCCCGCCATCAGCCACTCAGCTGCATTAACCTGTACGTCGAGATCTGGATTCTGGATTCATAGAGCCGTCCTGAGCCCTTCGCCCAAGCACGTCCGAAGATATCACGCTGCCTCGGGCAAGGCCAGCAGCACAATCCAGGACCAGTCGCACCCCCGGTCACTCCCTCTTCTCCCCTCTCCCATCAGGCAAAAGGTACAGAAGTGTGAAAACGCACACCTCCAGATTCAGGAACAGTTTCTTCCCAGCTGTTATCAGGCAACTGAACTATCCTATCACCAACTAGAGAGCAGTCCTGACCTCCCATCCACCTCATTGATGACCCTCGGACTATCTTTGATCAGACTTTGCTGGCTTTACCTTGCACTAATCCCCACAATTTACATCAATTGTGATGGTGGAAAGGGTCAAGAACTTCAAATTCCTGGGCGTCCATATTTCCAATGATCTCTCCTGGTCCCAGCACACTGATGCAATCATAAAGAAAGCACATCAGCGCCTCTACTTCATGGGAAGATTATGGAGAGTCAGTTTGTCAAGGAGGACTCTCTCGAACTTCTACAGGTACACAGTAGAGAGCTGGAGCTGACTGGTTGCATCGTGGCTTGGTTCGGTAACTTGAACGTCCAGGAATGGAAAAGATTGCAGAAAGTTGTGACCACTGCCCAGTCCATCATCGGCTCTGACCTCCCCACCATCGAAGGGATCTATCTCAGTCACTGCCTGAAAAAGGCTGCCAACATCATCATTGACCCACACCATCCTGACCACTCACTCATCTCTCCACTGCCATCGGGCAGAAGGTACAGGAGCCTGAAATCTGCAATATCCAGGTTCAGGAACAGCTTCTTCCCCACAGCCATCAGACAAACACGCCATCAAATAAACTGTGAACAATAACAGCCTATTGCACTTTATCTGTTTATTTATTGTGTTTATATATATGGTCTATGCCAAAAAGACACACTGAACTGTACTGTATTCATGCCTACTATATTCTGTTGTGCTGCAGCAAGCAAGAATGTCATTGTCCTATCTGGGACACATGACAGTAAACTCTCTTGACTTGAGATAACTTGGCTGTGCTGGCTTTACCTTGCACTAAACGTTATTCCCTTATTATCATGTATCATCCGTTACACTATATTATCTTTACACTATGAATGACTCGATTGTAATTGTGTATTGTCTTTCTGCTGACTGGTTAGCACGCAACAAAAGCTTATCGCAGTGCCCCTGTACACAATATGCACCCCCAATAAACTCGACTGGACTGAGAACTATGACACAACTCGCTTGTCACGCAGCCATGGATTTTTATTGACATGTGCTGTATTTACAAGGCGAACATCAAAAGGAGCCACCAACATGTTATAAAAGACACGCATCAATTGCATCGAAACACCTCACCGCTGTTCAGGGCGAGGAAGGAATCAATTTCAGCGCCACGATAGCACAATTCAGACGTCGACTGTCTTCCACTCCCCAACAAAATAACATGTGAACAGCAAACGCAAGGGGCCAGGCAGTTAGTAATCTCCAGCAAGACTTTATCGAGAGCAGATCTGGTGGGAATTTAGCCTCAGGGTCATTCTCAATCACGTGTGTGACCAGACATATGGGAAAAGAAATCGTGGAATGCATCCCATCTAACTCAGAAAGCGTTACAGGAATATCGTTTTACATAGAAATTAGGTGCAGGAGTAGGCCATTCGGCCCTTCGAGCCAACACCGCCATTCAATGTGATAGAAACAGAGAAACATAGAAAATAGGTGCAGGAGTAGGCCATTCAGCCCTTTGAGCCTGCACCGCCATTCAATATGATCATGGCTGATCATCCAACTCAGTATCCCGTACCTGCCTTCTCTCCATACCCTCTGATCCCCTTAGCCACAAGGGCCACATCTAACTCCCTCTTAAATATGGCCAACGAACTGGCCTCAACTACCCTCTGTGACAGAGAGTTCCAGAGACCCACCACTCTCTGTGTGAAAAAAGTCCTTCTCATCTCGGTCCTAAAGGATTTCCCGGTGTACTGTATATAAGATTTTTTTTACTTTATCAAGTGATTTTTGTAATATGTTACTAGACCAAGTGAGACCTGTTCGCCCATGGGGGGGGGGGGGGGGGGGGGGGTGGCTTTGGCGCTCACCCCAGACAGGCGTTCCCCCGGAGCCACACCAAACACCAGGATCCGGGACTAAAATGCAACCAGAACTTGAGGAGCAATCCCTTCAGATATTCATACAGAGGCAGCAACGTCACACACACACACACACACTCCATGAGCCATTTTATTCATAACTCAGTTTTACCTTACAAACTCTGTCAATTAAAAACAAAAGCTAGAATGTTCGTATCTTCAGCAGGCATGCGTTACAGTTCTGTCGGCGGGAAAAATAAGCAGCGAACAAGATTCGTCTCGTACAACAATTTTTTTAATGTATCACTTGATGTGACGACAAGTTGGTCACGTGTGTGACGCGGCCGGTTCGCTCTCCAGAAGAATGGCCCCTTTAAGCTTCGCTCACGGCCGGGCATTTTGTAGACAGCCGGGCCACGGTTTAATCCCGGAGCGATCGCGGCGATGCCAGTGGGCCGGAGAACGCGAAACATAGAGAAGGCGGTAAAAGTTGGGGCCACAGTTTAAGAATAAGGGGTGAGCCATTTAGAACGGAGACGAGGAAACACTTTTTCCTCACAGAGAGTTGTGAGTCTGTGGAATTCTCTGCCTCGGGGGGGGGGGTGGAGGTCGGTTCTCTGGATGCTTTCAAGAGAGAGCTGGATAGGGCTCTTAAAGATAGCGGAGTCGGGGGATATGGGGAGAAGGCAGGAACAGGGTACTGATTGGGGATGGTCAGCCATGATCACATTGAATGGCGGTGCTGGCTCGAAGGGCCGAATGGCCTACTCCTGCACCTATTGTCTATTGTCTATTGTCTAAAATGGGGAGTGGGGGTCTGGCAAAAAATAAAAACGCACATAAAGGCTTTGCAGAAGATTGCCGAGGGTTATTTAAAATCAGGGAGCTCTCCATTAAAAACACTGAAGGCAAGGACCGCTTTTGGGAAAAACTTGTTAACGTGATGGGTGCAGAGGCGGTGATTCCATTCTTAAGAGCTTGGCGGATCAAATATGTGCGTCGCTAATGAAGTTGGTGGGGGGGGGGGGGGGATGGTGGGGGAGTGAGTGAGGAGGGGGCATTTTCCTTCTCAGGCCATTGTCTGTAAACTTCAAGTAATTCTGTTTGGGTCCCAAACACTTTTTCTCTTCTTGGAGTAAAAGCCCGGTTAACCTAAAAAATAAAAAGGACAGTCACTCAAAGTATAAATCCCACAAAACCATGGATTATTCACGTAAACCTTCCCTGGACTGTCTCCAGCCATTAACATGGACTGTGTGGATGGGCATGCTTCTTTCTCCTCTGTCATACAATCTACAGTCCCCAAGTTCCACATTTCACTTTTATCTCCTCTTTCCCTCTCCCCCCCCCCCCCCCCCCCATAAATGATTTAGAGGGATTCAAAGCAACATTAGCAAGTTTGCAGGTGACACAAAGCTGGGTGGCAGTGTGAACTGTGAGGAGGATGCTATGAGAATGCAGGGTGACTTGGACAGGTTGGGGGTGGGCAGATGCACGGCAGATGCAGTTTAACGTGGATAAATGTGAGGTTATTCACTTTGCTGGGAAAACCAGGAAGGCAGATTATTATCTAAATGGTGTCAAGTTGGGAAAAGGGGAAGTACAACGGGATCTGGGGGTCCTTGTTCATCAGTCAATGAAAGTAAGCATGCAGGTACAGCAGGCAGTGAAGAAAGCGAATGGCATGTTGGCCTTCATAACAAGAGGAGTTGAGTATAGCGAAAGGATTTGAGTATAGGAGCAGGGAGGTTCTACTGCAGTTGTACAGGGTTTTGGTGAGACCACACCTGGAGTATTGCGTACAGTTTTGGTCTCCAAATCTGAGGAAAGACATTCTTGCCATAGAGGGGGTACAGAGAAGATTCACCAGACTGATTCCTGGGATGTCAGGATTTTCTTATGAGGAAAGACTGGATAGACTCGGCTTGTACTCGCTTGAATTTAGAAGACTGAGGGGGGATCTTATAGAAACTTACAAAATTCTTAAGGGGTTGGATAGGCTAGATGCAGGAAGATTGTTACCGATGTTGGGGAGGTCCAGAACAAGGGGTCACAGTCTAAGGATAAGGGGGAATTCCTTTAGGACCAAGATGAGGAAAACATTTTTCTCACAGAGAGTGGTGAGTCTGTGGAATTATCTGGCACAGAAGGTAGTTGAGGCCAGTTCATTGGCTGTATTTAAGAGGGAGTTAGATGTGGCCCTTGTGGCTAAAGGGATCAGGGGGTATGGAAGAGAAGGCAGGTTCAGGACTGAGTACCGAGTTGGATGATCAGCCATGATCATATTGAATGGCGGTGCAGCCTCGAAGGGCTGAATGGCCTACTCCTGCACCTATTTTCTATGTTTCTATGTTTCTAAGAGGTTCTTCTGCAGTTGTACAGGGCCTTAGTGGTTCATCTCCTACCTCAAAAGTAGGAGTTTCTAGAATAACGTAGGCAACTCTTTCTCCTCCCCAGCTAGCCTCTACTGTGTGGTTCCACAAGGTTCCATCCTTGGCCCTATTCTCTTCTCCCTGTATATTCTCCCCTTAGGCCAAGTCATTGAAAGGCACGGCATTTCCTTCCATTGCTACGCAGACGATACACAACTCTATCTCCCCCAGAAGCCCAAAAACCAATCAAATCTGCTTAACCTTACCCGCTGCCTCGAGGATATATAGTGGTGGATGGCCCAGAACCCCCTCAAACTAAATGAGAGTAATGCCCCTGTCCCACTGAGGAAACCTGAATGGAAACCTCTGGAGACTTTGCTCTTCACCCAAGGTTTCCGTGCGGTTCCTGGAGGTTCCCGGAGGTTTTTGTCAGTCTCCCTAATGGTCGAAAGTGCTTTCCGCTTCTTCTATGTTCTGCCGATTATTTCAAAAAATTCAAAACCGGCCGCGACTAAAATAGGTTGCCGTTTGAAAAATCGGTAATTTTTTAGTCGAAGCCGGTTGCGATGCTGGTTGAAGGTGGTTGCCGGAGGTTGCAGGTGGTGGAAGGTAAGAGCTATTTTTCCCCCAGTTTTATTCCGCTAGGGAGGTCTTACCTTCCACTACCTCCAACCTCCGGCAATCCAGAGAACCGGCCTCCACCGCCCTCTGAGGCAGAGAATTCCACAGACTCACAACTCTCTGTGTGAAAAAGTGTTTCCTCGTCTCCGTTCAAAATGGCTTACCCCTAATGCCCCTGTCCCGCTTAGGAAACCTGAACGGAAACCTCCGGATACTTTGCGCCCCACCAAAGGTTTCCGTGCAGTTCCCGGAGGTTCCTGGAGGTTTTTAGCAGTCTCCCTAATGGTCGAAAGTGGTTTCCGTTTTAAAAATCGGTAATTTTTTAGTCGAAGCCGGCTGCGATGCCAGTTGAAAGTGGTTGCCGGAGGACCAAAACCTCCGGGAACCGCACGGAAACCTTGGGTGAGGCGCAAAGTCTCCAGACGTTTCCGTTCAGGGTTTCCTAAGCGGGACAGGGGCATTATTCTTAAACTGTGTGACATCTGGTTCTGGACTCGGCCAACATCGAGAACATGTTTCCTGCCTCCAGCGTGTCCAAACCCTGAATAATCTTATATGTTTCAATAAGCCCAGCCGCTCCATTCTCTCAGCATATGACAGTCCCGCCATCCCGGGAATTAACCTGGTGAACCTACGCTGCACTCCCTCAATAGCAAGAATGTCCTTCCTCAAATTAGGGGACCAAAACTGCACTGCGTCAGTGGTCCATATTGTGCGTATGTAGTCTGAGTTTAATGAATTGCACACAAATCAAAGAATCTCACTATCTCGGTACATAGTTTTACAGAATGGAAGACCCGGGTTCGATCCCGATCGCGGCTGCTGTCGGCATGGAGTTTGTACGTTCACCTCATCGCCTCGGTTGGGTGCTGCCTTGTCAAAGTTTCATAAATGCCTATTAAAGGTGGTCGAGGACTTGGCATCTGCCTCAACCAATTCCTCTGGTAGCTCGTTTCATATACACACGCAATCCAATTAGTATGTATATGGAGAGATATCACCTTCTACCGCTGCACGACAGAGAGCATACTAACGTATGGCATCTCTGTGTGGTATTTCAGCTGCACGGAGGCAGAGAGGAGAGCTGTTCAGCGCGTTGTCCTCAGAGCGCAGAAGATTATTGGCACACAGCTACCAGCCTTGGAGGGCATCTATTATACACAGTGCCTCAGCATTCACAAAGACTCCTCACACCCTGTATGTTCGAAATTCTACCTTCCGGCAGACGTTACAAGGCCTTCTACGCCCGCACCTCTAGACTTAGGAACAGCTTCATCCCCAGAGCTATAGCTACACCTGAACCGGCCCTGCTGAGTAACCCCCCCCCCCCCCCCCCCCATGAACTGTCTCCCACGGATGCGTCACGTCGCACATCGACCCGGCACAGATTTGCACTTTAGACTGTTTGAACTGTTTTTTATAAATCTTGTTTCTCTGGGTTTCTAAATTTTCGGCCTTCCATCCGAAGTTATTACATCGGATGGAAGGTGCATACCAAATCTCATTGTACCTCGGTGCAACGACAACAAGAGATATTATAATATTATTACCATTACTAATATTATTATTCAACCCAGCCCCCAGCCCGGTTGCTCATTTTCGCCTACCCAGCAAGATTCATTTTTCGGCATTTGATGGCACTTGCTGGAGTTTAGAAGAATGAGGGGGTGGGGTCGCTCATTGACACACACAGAATAGTGAAGGGCCTGGATAGAGTGATCACAGAGAGGTTGTTTCCACTAGTTGGAGAGGCAAGGACTAGAGGTCACAGCCTTGGAATTAAAGGTTGTTCCTTTAACCATATAACCATATAACCATATAACAATTACAGCACGGAAACAGGCCTTCTCGGCCCTTCCAGTCCGTGCCGACCATTCATTTTCACCTAGTCCCATCTACCTGCACTCAGACCATACCCCTCCATTCCCTTCCCGTCCATATACCTATCCACTTTACTTTTAAATGTTAAAATCGATCCTGCCTCCACCACTTCTGCAGGAAGATCATTCCACACAGGAAGATTAGGAAGATGAGGAGGAATTTCTATAGTCAGAGGGTGGTGAATCTGTGGAATTCTTTACCGCAGAAGGCTGTGGAGGCCAAATCAATGGATATTTACAAGGCAGAGATGGATGGATACTTAATTAGTATGGGTGTCACGAGTTATGGGGAGAAGACAGGAGAATGGGGTTAGGAGGGAGAGTTAGATCAGCCATGATTGAATGGTGGAGTAGGCTTGATGGGCCGAATGGCCTAATTCTGGTCCTATCACCTATGACCTTGTGATCCACCGCCCTTTCGTCTTTAGACATAAAAAGCTGGAGTAACTATGCTCCTGCGAGGGGGATGGAAAACTATCGAGTTGGTGGATTCCTTTTGCGTGATATATATAACATAATAACTGGCTTCTTTTCTCTTTTTTTTTTCTTTTTCCTTTTCTTTTTTTAGGGTCTATATTTTAACCCCCTTTTCTAATTCTTTGACCAAGGGTTTCTTCTCCCCTTTGGCAGGCTCTTTCACTATCACAACTCTTTTCACATTTCACTCTCTTTCTCTCTATTCTTTTTCTTCAAAAGCCATAAAATTATGGGGTACAATGATTGTAACAGTATAAATGTGTACATTGATGTATTTACCTCTAATAAATAAAATTAAAAAAAATAAAATAAAATAAAAAACTAATGCTCCTGCCCGCTTCTTCTATATTCTATAGAAGAAGTAGAAACCACTTTTGTCCATTAGGGAGACTGACAAAAACCTCCGGGAACCTCCGGGAACCGCCCGGAACCTTGGGTGGAGTGCAAAGTCTCCAAAGGTTTCCGTTCAGGTTTCCTAAGTGGGACAGGGGCATTAGTTATCCAGAGATGCCGACTGACCCGTTGAGTTACACCAGCACGTTGTTGTCCTAGGGTTGGAGGCATGGCTTCATCAATAATGTCACCAGCGAACGTAACCCATAAAACCAACCTAATGCAATGATTATGTCGCAAGGTAATGCAACCATATACCCATATACCAATTACAGCACAGAAACAGGCTTTCTCGGCCCTTCCAGTCCGTGCCGAACATTTATTTTCCCTTAGTCCCATCTACCTGCACTCAGACCATACCCTTCCATTCCCTTCCCATCCATATACCTATCCGCTTTACTTTTAAATGTTAAAATCGATCCTGCCTCCACCATTTCTTCAGGAAGATCATTCCACACAGCCACCACTCTCTGAGTAAAGAAGTTCCCCCTCATGTTACCCCTAAACATCTGTCCCTTAATTCTCATGTCATGCCCTCTTGTTTGAATCTTTCCTACCCTCAATGGGAAAAGCTTATCCACGTCAACTCTGTCTATCCCTTTCATCATTTTAAAGACCTCAATCAAGTCCCCCCTTAACCTTCTGCGCTCCAAAGAATAAAGACCTAACTTGTTCAACCTTTCTCTGTAACTTAGTTGCTGGAACCCAGGCACTATTCTAGTAAATCTCCTCTGTCCTCTCTCTATTTTGTTGACATCCTTCCTATAATTAGGTGACCAAAATTGTACACCATACTCCAGAATTGGTCTTACCAATGCCTTGTACAATTTTAACGTTACTTCCCTACTCCTATATTCAATGCTCTGATTGCATTAACCATTGCATAAAAACTGAAAACCCGTGGAGAAAGACAGAAAATGGTGGAGTAACTCAGCGGGACAGACAGCATCTCCGGAGAGAAGGAATGGGTGACGTTTTGGGTCGATACCCTTCTTCATACGGGGAAAAATCCTCCACAACCATCTATGATCTGGAGTTGCAAATAAACCAGATTTAACTGTTGCATTTGAGGGGTTAATGGGAGAAATATGTGCATAGTTTAGTCTAGTGCAGAGATACAGCGTGGTAACAGGCCCTTCGGCTCACCGAGTCCGCACCGACCAGCGATCCCCGCACGCTAACATAGAAACATAGAAAATAGGTGCAGGAGTAGGCCATTCGGCCCTTCGAGCCTGCACCGCCATTCAATATGATCATGGCTGATCATCTAACTCAGTTCTCTCCATACCCCCTGATCCCTTTAGCCACAAGGGCCACATCTAACTCCCTCTTAAATATAGCCAATGAAATGTCCTCAACTATCTTCTGTGGCAGAGAATTCCACAGATTCACCACTCTCTGTGTGAAAAATGTTTTTCTCATCTTGGTCCTAAAAGACTTCCCCCTGATCCTTAAACTGTGACCCCTTGTTCTGGACTTCCCCAACATTGGGAACAATCTTCCTGTATCTAGCCCGTCCAACCCCTTAAGAATTTTGTAAGTTTCTATAAGATCCCCCCTCAATCTTCTAAATTCTAGCGATTATAAGCCAAGTCTATCCAGTCTTTCTTCATATGAAAGTCCTGCCATTCCATGAATCAGTCTGGTGAACCTTCTCTGTACCCCCTCTAAGGCAAGAATGTCTTTCCTCAGATTAGGAGACCAAAACTGTACACAATACTCCAGGTGTGGTCTCACCAAGACCCTGTACAACTGCAGTAGAACCTCCCTGCTCCTATACTCAAACCCTTTTGCTATGAATGCTAACATACCATTCGCTTTCTTCACTGCCTGCTGCACCTGCTAACTCTATCCTACACACACCAGGGACAATTTACATTTACACCACGCCCATTCACCTGCAAACCTGCACGTCTTTGGAGTGTGGGAAGGAAACCGGAGCACCCGGAGGATACCGACGCGATCAGAGGGAGAACGTACAGACAGCACCTGTAGTCAGAATCAAACCCAGGTCCCCAGCGCTGTGAGGCAGCAACTCTGCCGCTGTGCCACCATGCTGCCCCCTAGTCCCTAGTGTGTGCAGGATAGTACCAGCGGACACGCTGGGCTGAAACAGAAGATCTCGGAGAAAATCCACACGTACAAATCTGCGTACAGACGGCACGCGCGGTCAGGGCCGAACCCGTCTCTCTGGCGTCGTGAGGCAGCAACTCTACCGCTGCTGAATCCTTACCTCTGTAGCAGACGAAAGAGAACTTGAAGTCACAGGGCACGTCCTTCCAGCGGCCGTTCAGCATGATGACGCAGACGGACATGGTGGCGTAGTCCATCGGGTAGAAATTGTCCCAGTTGGAGTAGATGAACTCGTCGCCGTTGGCCCACATCCAGCTGTATTCGGACTGGTGCCTGTTGAAGAGGCCAATCCACGCTGGATAGTCGCTCTGGAGGACCTGGGCCACAAGCGCGTTCTCTTCCAGCGACTGGATGCTGACCAGGTCCGAGTGCTCAACGCGGCAGAAGTTCTGGGCTTCGATCCAGGTCTTCTCGGTGCGAATGAAGACATTGTCCTTCGTGTAAGACACGCCAGGTATAGGACCTTGGGGAGGAAGGCACTGAGATGTTTGACAAGGTGCTTTCCTGCTTTCCCTCTCGTTCCATTCCCTCCCCCTTCCCAGGTTCCCCGACCAGTCTTACGGTCTCCGACTACATTTCTGTACCGCCCACACCCCTGACATCAGCCTGAAGAAGGGTCTCCACACAAGGGCGGCGGTTCGCTCTTGATCGTATAAATGAGTGAGTGTGTGAGTCTCCACACAAGGGCGGCGGTTCGTTTTTGATCGTATAAATGAGTGAGTGTGTGAGTCTCCACACAAGGGCGGCGGTTCGTTCTTGATCATATAAATGAGTGAGTGAGTGTGTGAGTGAGTGAATGAAGAAATGAATGTGAGTGAGTAAATGAATGAATGGAGTGAGTGAGGAAATAAATGAATGAACACGTGAATTAATAGATAGATAGAAAATAGGTGCAGGAGGAGGCCATTCGGCCCTTCGAGCCAGCACCGCCATTCATTGTGACCATGGCTGATCGTCCGCTACCAATAACCCGTGCCTGCCTTCTCCCCATATCCCTTGACTCCACTAGCCCCTAGAGGTCTATCCAACTCTCTCTTAAATCCATCCAGTGACTTGGCCTCCACTGCCCTCTGTGGCAGGGAATTCCATAAATTCACAACTCTCTGGGTAAAAAAAGTTTTTTCTCACCTCACTCTTAAATGACCTCCCCTTTATTCTAAGACGTTGGCCCCTGGTTCTGCACTCACCCAACATTGGGAACATTTTTCCTGCATCTAGCTCGTCCAGTCCTTTTATAATGTTATATGTTTCTATAAGATGCCCCCCTCATCCTTCTAAACTCCAGTGAATACAAGCCTAGTCTTTTCAATCTTTCCTCATATGACAGGCCCGCCATCCCAGGGATCAATCTCGTGAACCTACGCTGCACTGCCTCAATCACAAGGATGTCCTTCCTCAAATTAGGAGACCAAAACTGTAATGAATGAGTGAGAGTGAGTGAGCGAGTGAATGAATGAATAAATGAATGAATGTGAGTGAGTGGGTGTGAGTGAGTGAGTGTGAGTGAGTGAGAGTGAATGAGAGTGAGTGAGAGTGAATGGTCATAAGGTCATAAGTGATAGGTTCAGAATTAGGCCATTCGACCCATCAAGTCTACTCCACCATTCAATCGTGGCTGATCTATCTCTCCCTCCTAACCCCATTCTCCTGCCTTCGCCCCACAACCGCTGACACCCGTACTAATCAATAATCTATCTATCTATCTCTGCCTTAAAAAATATCCATTGACTGGTCCTCCACAGCCTTCTGTGGGAATGAATTCCACAGATCAACCACCCTGAATGAATGAATGAATGAATTAATTAATACTTTCTTGTCACTTGTGACAAGTTGCAGTGAAATGTATAGGGGCCTCAAAGAGTGGGGGAGGGGGAGGGGGGAGGGGGAGAGGGGTGGGGTGGGGGGGGGGGGTGGAGAGAGAAGGCATGAGATTGGGGAGCAAGGAACTGCAGATGCTGGTTTACTCAGAAGATGTGTCACAAAAGACTGGAGTAACTCAACGGGACAGGCAGCACCTCTGGATGGAAGGCATGTATGTAGGTTAATTGGCTTCGGTGAAATTGTAAATGGTACCCGTGTGTACAATAGCACCAGCGTTTGGCGGTCGGCGCGGGCAAGATGGGCCGCAAGACCTGTTTCTGAGCTAAAGTCTAGAGCATGGCAGGAGAATGGGGTGGAGAGGCAAACGTGGATCAGCCGTGATCGAATGGTGGAGCGGACTCGATGGGCTGAATGGCCTAATTCTGCTCCTGTCTCTAATGGGTCCAATGCTCTTACCTGCAAAGGGGTTCCTCGCTGAAAGTATGGATATTTGGCTCTGTTCATCAACTGAAGAAAGCAAATCGAAATCAAAGGGGGCGAAGGCTGATTGCTTCTGAACTTGACTCGTATCTGATTGAATAAAGAGATTTTCCGGTCAGAACAGTGGTGATTGGACCACAAGCCTCGCCTCTCTTAAAACCCTCCCTATATTCATTCAACCTCTCACTTTACTGATTAAAAAAAAAACCCTTTGGTAAGAGAACGATCTTGGCGGGACAGCTTCGAATCCCGCCTCAGCGTTTCATTTGTCGAACATCTTTCAGTAAGAAAGGGCGGTTGTTGGGTGTGGAGTTGGTACCTTCTCCCCATGAACGCGTGGGAAGGGGTTTTTTTTTTCCGGGTGCTCCGGTCTTCTCCCACACTCCCAATGACGTGCGGGATCGTAGGTTAGATGGCCTCCATGAATTTGTAGAGAGACGGTATGAAAATTGGAATAACCAGTGCGAGCGGGTGAGCGATGGCCGGCGTGGAATCGGTGGGCCAAAGGGTGGGCCTGTATCTGTGATCTAACTCTCAGTCGATAAAAAGGAGTTACCCGTGCATTTATTTAATGCGTTGGGTGGGGGGAAAAAAGCCAGCCACGCATCTGGTATCATTTGGCAGCACGGTGGCGCAGCGGTAGAGTTGCTGCCTCACAGCGCCTGAGACCCAGGTTCAATCCTGACCTCAGGTGCTGTCCGCGTGGAACTTGTGACCGCGTGTGTTTCCTCCGGGTGCTCCGCTTCCCTCTCGCATTACAAGGACATTCATGGTTTGGAGGTTAAGTTGGCTTCTGTACAATAGCCTCTAGTGTGTAGGATGAAACTAGTGTACGGGTGGTCGGCACGGACCCGGTGGGCCGAAGGGCCTGAATCCTCGCTGTATCCTAAAATCGATATTTCAATTCAGACTATTTCCTATGAATATCTGGAAAAGGATGAAAAGGTCTTTCTGAAATTTCACTCTATGCGCGGCAGGGTAACAAGGACTCTAACGTGTAGAAACCAGGAACTGCAGATGCTGGCTTACCAAGGAAAGACACAAAGTGCTGGAGTAACTCAGCGGGTCAGGCGGCATTTCTCTGGAGAGTACAGATAGGTGATTATTTCGGATCGGGACCCTTCTCCAGACATATTGCAAGGGTCCAGAAACCTGCGATCAGTCTGAAGAAGGGACCCCACCATAAACGTCACCTATCCACATTCCCCGGGGATAGACACAAAATGCTGGAGTAACTCAGCGGGACAGGCAAGCATCTCTGGATAGGGGGAATGGGAGATGCTTCGGGTTGAGACCCTTCGTTAGTGATGCTGTCTGACCCGCTGAGTTACTCCAGCATTTTGCGACTGTCTGATCAATGTTCTGTTCCCTCTGAAGACAAACCGAGAAAGGCATTGAGCGCTTGCTGGAAGATCCTCATCTCAGTGAAAGATGTATTTCGGTCTGTCTGAAATGTGTTAATCCTCTGGTCTTCTGCCTTAGGTAGATGTCCGTCCGGGAATGTTGCCGACCAACCCATTGGAGGCAGTGGGAATATGTTCTGGGGGGACTCACGGGATCTCAGTGCCGCTACTGCCTAGGTTCTGTGGCCAAGTTCCACACTCTGCGATCCCGCCCCACTAGATATTGACGTTCGACGGCACTGGGTCTGCACTCGCTGGAGTTCAGAAGGATGAGGTGGGACTGCATTGAAACCTACCGAATAGTGAAAGGCTTGGATAGAGTGGATGTGGAGAGGATGTTTCCACTAGTGGGAGAGTCTAGGACCAGAGGTCATGGCCTCAGAATTAAAGGACGTCCCTTTAGGAAGGAGATGAGGAGGAATTTCATTAGACAGGCGGGTGGTGAATCTGTGCAAGCCTTTGCCACCGAAGGCTGTGGAGGCCAAGTCAATGGATATGTTTAATGTTGAGACGGATAGATTCTTGATTAGTACGGGTGTCAGGGGTTATGGAGAGAAGGCAGGAGAATGGGGTTAGGAGGGAGGGATAGATCAGCCATGATTGAATAGCGGTGTAGAGTTGATGGGCCGAATGGCCTAATTCTGCTCCTATCACCTATGCTCTTATGTTTGGTCCCATGTAATGGATGTACAAACAATTCACCAAAGTGGTGATTAAGCAGGAAACAGAAGTGGTTCTCATCCCTTGTATGAGAATGCTTTCAATTGATGGTCGGGTGCATGTAGAGAAAACTGTTGACAGATTCTCCTTAATGTGTATATCATGAAGATACAGTATAGCCTATAAAGGGAAAAGGGTTATCCTCAGGCTAGAAGTGATGGATGTTTTTAAACCCTAAAGCATACTCTGTGCAGAGAGAAGGAATCCTGGCCAAGTTGTCTGGTCTTGGGGTACAGAGGTAGCCTCATGAACAAAAGGTGCGGTGATAGTGGTCTATACTCGCAGCATGGTCATCACAAGGTCGTAGGATGTCGTAGGTAGGCCGTAGCAGGCCGTGATGCTAGTCGTGGGTACTCATGGCATCAAGTCGGTCGGGGCGTTTTTTCTACCCTGATGAAAAATGTCCACAAATTAAAAAAAGGTTGTGAATTAGGCCATGAAAGTGTGACAGGCCCTTGGCCTCTGGTGAAGTGGGGGCATGATGGACCTTCTTATGACTAAGATGCCCTGGCAGATGAGAGAGTTTCCTGTGCTGAAAAGAGTTGCCACGGAGTTGTCATTGGGCTTTGAGCAAAGGCTCGGAGTAAAGTGCGGTGGAGAAGGGTCTTCTCAATCTGATGGTGGTCCTCCATGGTACTGATGGTGGTCATCAGTGGAGATCTCCCAAAAAAGGGGTGGTGGAGAGGGTCCATCTCAAGTTGATAGTCCTCCATGTTACTGATGATGAGGATTAAGTGGAATTCCCACGTCAAGTGCAGTGGAGCAGGATCATGTCAAGGTGATGGTGTAGTGGCCATCTGGCCTGTTTTGCATGTCATTGATGATGGCATGTGCCTTTTGCCTGTTATATTGTGGGTTGGATTTGTGACGTGTTTTTGGGCCTGTTTGGAGCTTAGATGCTTGCACAGAAGTCTATTTTTTTAGATTGGTTTGGAGAGACGATGGAGAAGGTCAATCCTTCAACCATGTCAGTTTTCGGAGGAGTTTACTAATGTCTACAGTAATAAGGTGGAGTTCAAAGAAGTTTGTGGTAACGAGTCGGAACAAACTTGGATGTATCTTACTGTTGTCTATCAACAATAAAGTAGTTATTCGTCAAAAGACTGCGTTTTGAAGTCATATCTGAGAAGAAGCTCTGAAGGTCTCTGCGAGTGAGCTTGCATGCGTTTAGAAGGCACCACCTTCAACCATTCTCGTCCAAAGAGCGGCTAGGGTGCTAATTAGCTGAAAGATATGAAAATCTGCCGCTACAGCTAGTCCTCCATCGCTGCTGTTGATGGCAATTAAGTGGAGTGTCTCCGTGATGGAACTCCCTGTTGGATTGCAACCTTGGCGTGGTTTGGAGAGCTTGTGTGTCTCAGTGGCCCCTAGAGCTATGCCAGCGGTAGATTCGTCTCCTGTTAGGGTCTCCCACGCTGGACAGGTCGAAGGGTAGAGGCGAGACGAAGATCGATCCACTGGTCCTCCAGGTTGGGGGTTGAGCACAGGGCTAACAACCCTGTCTCGTAAAACAAATACGTTACGGAGCCAGCAACTGAAGGAATCCACTTGATGGAGGACCTTCACTGCTGCCCTACATGCCAGGAGGCATAATAGGGTAATGTAATGTCCCAGTAAAGGGTGGTGGATCAGTGTAATGGTCCACCATGCTACCGATGGCGGGGGTTGTGAGGGATCTCAGTAATGCCCCTGTCCCACTTACGAAACCTGAACGGAAACCTCTGGAGACTTTGCCCCCCACCTAAGGTTTCCGTGCGGTTCCCGGAGGTTTTTGTCAGTCTCCCTAATGGTCGAAAGTGGTTTCCGTTTTAAAAATCGGTATTTTTTTAGTCGAAGCTAGTTGAAGGTGGTTGCCGGAGGACAAAAACCTCCGGGAACCTCCGGGAACCGCACGGAAACCTTGGGTGGGGCGCAAAGTCTCCAGAGGTTTCCGTTCAGGTTTCCTAAGTGGGACAGGGGCATAAAGGGTTATGTCGAAGGACCTTTTGACAAAGAAGGTCCTCCACGTTTTACTGCTGGAGGTAATTAAGTAGAGTCACCCAGTCAAGAGTGATGGAGCAGGATCTTCTCAATCTGATGGTCCATGCCACTGGTGGTGGTCAAGAAATGGAGCAGGACCATCTCAAGATGCCAGTCTTCCATGCCACTGAAGGGCGGGTGGAGCTGACTTCGGCATCACGGAGTCCAGGGATCCCTTTGCCGGGGGCCGCCGGCGTGGGTCTCCGCCCCGGCGCGGCCTGTGGACTTCGGGAGACGTGGACTCCGGTAAGAAGTGGCCGATTCGGAGCCGCTCCAGGTGTTCGCCCATTCCGACGTCGGAGTTCCATCATCCCGGGCGGGCGGGCCTGATCATCGGGCGACTGCGGAGGGCTCGGGAGGCCCCGACCACGGGTGAACATCGAAGAACATCAGAGGAAGAGGACTGAACTTTGGTGCCTTCTCTCACAGTGGGAAACTTTGATTCTGCTGTGTGGGGATGTTTATCTTGGAGTCTATCATACGTTGTGTTCTTTATTTTATTCACATGGCTGTATGGGTGACCACACATTTCACTGTGCCAATTGGTACATGTGACTAATAAATGTATCTTGTATCTCTTGTAAGTGGAGTCCTCGCGTAAAAGGTTGTGAAGAGGGACGTATCTCAACGTATTGGGTCTTCCGTGCTACTGGTGGTGGCGATTAAATGGAGTCTCCAAATCAAGGATGGTAACGAGGGACCTTCTAAAAGTGATTAATCTCCATGCTACCGTTTGGCTGGGAATTGTGAAGGTTCCTGGTGAAAGACATTCTTGCCATAGAGGGAGTACAGAGAAGGTTCACCAGACTGATTCCTGGGATGTCATGATTTTCATATGAAGAAAGACTGGATAGACTCGGCTTGTACTCACTACAATTTAGAAGGTTGAGGGGGGATCTTATAGAAACATACAAAATTCTTAAGGGGTTGGACAGGCTAGATGCTGTAAGATTGTTCCCGATGTTGGGGAAGTCCAGGACAAGGGGTCACAGTTTAAGGATAAGGGGGAAATCTTTTAGGACCGAGATGAGAAAAACATTTTTCACACAGAGAGTGGTGAATCTGTGGAATTCTCTGCCACAGCAGGTAGTTGAGGCCAGTTCATTGGCTATATTTAAGAGGGAGTTAGATGTGGCCCTTGTGGCTAAAGGGATCAGGGGGTATGGAGAGAAGGCAGGTACAGGATACTGAGTTGGATGATCAGCCATGATCTTATTGAATGGCGGTGCAGGCTCGAAGGGCCGAATGGCCTACTCCTGGACCTCTTGTCTATGTTTCTATGAAGGGTTGTGGTGTGGGACCTTCCAATGGAGAAGTTCCCCCCATGCTCCTGATTGTGATTAAGTGGAGACTCCCAGTGAAGAGTGGAGGAGAGGGACCCCACCAAGGTGATGGCCCTCCATTTTTCCGGGGTTACGTCCGTGCCCGGGTGGGGTTAGAAAGGGAATACGGGCACCATGGGGGAGTTCCGGGACCTCTGGGCTCCGCAGGGTGTAGAATGCATCCTTGATAAGTAGTGTAAGGTAGCTGTACAGTAGTTTATTAAGGATATTTGTTTGTATGGTGTTATGATGGTGGGATCCGGTTTGTTTTATTGTAGTATAATATTATTATTTTTAATAATTGAATACATTTTTTGAATTATTAAAAAAAAAATTAAAAAAGGTGATAGCCCGCATGCTACTGATGGTGGTTGAATAGAGCCTCGAAATAATGGGTGGTAGGGAGGGATCTTCTCAATATGATGGTCCTCCATGCTCCTAATGACGATGATGAATCTTCCATTAAAGGGTGGTGGAGAGGGGCCTACTCAACGTGATGGTCCAATGGTGGGGATTGTGGAGGTTTCCCGGTAAAGGGTTGTGGTGAGGGACCTTTAAACAGAGAAGATCTTCCGTGCTCCTGGTAGTGGCGATCAAGTGGAGATTTAAGAATGGTGGACCGTCGAGGATGATGGTCCACGTTCCGTTGTTTTTGGTCACAGAACCAAGATGCCAGTGCGTGTGTTTGTTTAACGTGCGCTCCAAGAAGCACGCGGTCCTTCACTAATCGATCAGCCCATTCCAACGGCAAGGGAACCAAGACGATCGGAGCCGATAGATCCGTTGCAGCCTTCATCCGCCCTCACAGCCGCTGAGTTCAAGATAACTTTGTCCTCCTGAGGATGTAGGTTGAGGTCTTGTAGGTTGGATCGGTCTTAGTCCGGACCCTCGTCCTTGACCTTACCGCCTGGGTGCCCCTACCAGAAGCTGGTGCTTCCGACGCCACGCTCTCAGAATCATCGGGTCCCGCAAGCCTCGTCACCGCGACAAGGTAAACAAGAGGAATGGTGGATCGGGACAATCTCGATCCGATGGTCCTCCACGCTACTGATATTGACCATTATATAGAGTCTCCATGTAAGGGATGATGGAGAGAGATCTTCCCAATGCTACTGATAGTGACTATTAAGTATTAGCCAGGTAGGCGGAGGAATGGTTGATGGAATTTAATACAGAGATATGTGTGGTGTTGCATTTTGGGATGTTGAACAAGGGCAGGACCTACACAGTAAATGGTGGGCCTCTGGGTAGTGTTGTAGAGCAGAGGGATCTAGGAGTACAGGTGCATGGTTCCTTGAAGGTCAAGTCACAGGTAGATAAGGTGGTCCAAAAGGCTTTTGCCACTTTGGCCTTCATCAGTCAGAGTTTTGAGTATAGAAGTTTGGAGGTCATGTTGCAGTTGTATAAGACGCTGGTGAGACGGTATTTAGAATATCGTGTTCAGTGCTGGGTGCCATGTTATAGGAAAGATGTTGTCAAGCTTGAAAGGGTTCAGAAAAGGTTAACGAGGATGTTGCCAGGTCTAGAGGGTGTGAGCTATAGGGAGAGGTTGAGTAGGCTGGGTCTATATTCCATGGAGCGCAGGAAAGTGAGGGGTGATCTTATCGAGGTGTACAAAATCATGAGAGGAATAGATCGGGTAGATGCACAGAGTCTCTTGCCCAAAGTAGGGGAATCGAGGACCAGAGGACACAGGTTCAAGGTGAAGGGGAAAAGATTTAGTAGGAATCCCAGAGGTAACGTTTCCACACATGCGTGTATGGAACAAGCTGCCGGAGGAGGTCGTTGAGGCTGGGACAGGTTTAAGAAACAGTTGGACAGGTACATGGATAGGACAGGTTTGGAGGGTTATGGACCAAATGCAGGCAAGTGGGACTAGTGTAGCTGGGACATTTGTGGCCGGTGTGGGCAAGTTGGGCCGAATGGCCTCTTTCCACACTGTATTAATCTATGACTCTATACGTAGAGTCTCCAACTAAAGTGTGGTAGAGAGGAACCTTCTCAATGCGATGGTCCTCTATGCTACTGCTGGTGACCATTAAGTAGAGTCTCCAACTAAAGGGTGGTGGAAAGGGAACTTCTCAATCTGATGGTCCTCCAATACAACTAATGATTGGGTTTAAGTGGAGGCTCTCAGTAAAGTGAGGAAGGGAAGCATTCCGATGATGAAGGTGTCCACAGTTTTGTTGGGTTAGCCATAGACGAACGCCCCCATGGAAATGGGTTGGAGGTGGCAGTTGTTCCCCGTTGGTAAGATGTTAGTGTTAATTATAAAGGATAAGATTAGGCAGCACTTGGAAGTTCACGATAAAATAGACCAACGTCAGCATGGTTTTGTGAAGGGCTGATGTTGCCGGACAAATGTGCTGGAGTTCTTTGAGGAAGCTCATAGCAGGACAGACAGAGGGGGAGCTGTAGATGTTATTTACCTAGATTTTCAGAAAGCCTTCAATAAGGTGCCTAGAGGCTGCTGGAGAAAATGAGAGCTCAGGATATTCAAGAGACTATACCAGCATGGATAACGGGTTACACAAAAATCTGGAGAAACTCAGCGGGTGCAGCAGCATCTAAGGAGCGAAGGAGATAGGCGACGTTTCGGGTCGAGACCCTTCTTCAGACTGGTCAGGGATCAGGGAAACGAGAGATATAGACAGTGATGTGGAGAGATAAAGAATGAATGAAAGATATGCAAGAAAGTATTGATGATAAAGGAAACAGGCCATTGTAAGCTGTTTGTAGTGTGAAAATGAGAAGCTAGTGCGACTTGGGTGGGGGAGGGGGGGGAGATGGAGAAGGAATGCCAGGGCTCGAGGGCTGAGGGAGAGGTGGGGAGGGGGAGGAGGCAGCCTGGATTAACAGAATTGAGAAAATTCAATGTTTAAGCTCAGAGGATGCAGACTCCCCAAGCGGAATATGAGGTGCTGTTCCTCCAACTTGCGGTGTTGCTCACTCTGGCCGTGGAGGTGGCCCAGGACCGGGGGTCGGATACGGAATTGGAGGGGGAGTTGAAGTGCTGAGCCACCGGGAGGTCGGGTTGGTTATTGCGGACCGAGCGGAGGTGTTCGGCGAAACGATCGCCTAGCCCAAATAACGGGTTGGCTGGATGGCAGAAGGCAAAGAGTTGCAATAAAAAGTTCTTTTTCAGATTGGCTGCCACTCACCAGGGTCGATGCTGGGGCCGCTTCTCTTCACGTTCTATATTAATGGTTTGGATAATGGGATTGAAGGCTTTGTGGCCAAGTTTGCAGATGATGCTTAGATAGGTGGAGGGGCAGGCAGCAAGGACTCTGCAGAAGGACTGAGACAGGTTGGGAGAGTGGGCAGAGAAGTGGCAGATGAAATTCAAGTTAGCATAGTGCGCAGTCATGCATTTTCCTACGAAGAATAAAGGCGTCGGTCATTTTATAAATGGAGACTCCAGAAATCGGAGGTGCAAAGGGACTTGGGAGTGCTGGTGCAGGACTCAAAGTTATTTTGCAAATCTAATTGGTAGTAAGGAAGGCAAATTCAATTTATATCAAGAGGATTGGAATACAAAGACAGAGATGCAATGTTGAGGCTCTATAAGGCGCTGGTCAGGCCACATTCGGCGTACTGTGAGCAAATCTGGGCCTCGTATTTGAGGAAGGATGTGCTGGCTCTGGAGAGGGTCCAGAGGAGGTTGACTAGAATGATTCCAGGAATGAGTGGGTTAGCAATTGATCAGCGTTTGACAGCGCTGGGCCTCTACTCGCTGGAGTTTAGAAAGTTGAGGGGGGACCTCACTGAAACTTACAGAATAATGAAAGTCATAGATAGAGTGGATGTGGAGAGGATGTTTCCACTGGTGGGAGAGTCTAGGACCAGAGGTCACAGCGTCAGAATGAAAGGAGGCGAGGAGGAACTTCTTTACTCAGAAGGTGGTGAATCTGTGGAATTCATTGCCGCAGAGGGCTGTGGAGTCCAAGGCAGTGGATATTTTAAAGGCAGAGATAAGACACATTCTTGATTGGAACGGGTGTCAAGAGGTACGGGGAGAAGGCAGGGATATGGGATTGGGAGGCAGTGATCAGCCATGATTGAATGGCGGAGTCGGCCCGATGGGCCGAACGGCCTAATCCTACTCCTATAACTTGTGATCTTGTACAGGGGCAAGAGACCCTGCTGGGGAGCCCTGACCCCCTCCACCTTCTCAGCCCCCAAACCCTTCACCCTTCCCGCCCGTTACCTGAGTAGCAAATGAAGGGCAATAGAAATCGGCAAGGGGCGTCGGTCCACAGGCCCTCCTCGACATAAACACAGACGGGGGAGAGGAGGCTGTACCGGTGGGGTTGGCCGGCCTTCCAGCTGGTGTAATTGACACGGCTGCGGTCAGCCCATTCCCAGGTCTCAGCCATCTGCCGCTCATTGTACAGGCCACACCAGGCCTGCTTCAGCTCCTTGTAGAGAGTGCGGGTATCGTTGCTCTCCTGCTCGCTCTGAATGCTAACCAAGTCGGTATACTGCGCCCGGCAATAGTCCCGAGCTTCGGACCAGGTTTTCTCCGTGGTGACCTTGTGATACAGCCTCCGGGGCGTGCTGTCTTGGAAAGGTAAATACACATCTTTGGTGTGCGGCCCCCTTAGCCATTCTTCAGTCAACGCCAACAGATCAATGCAAAATGACTGCGCTGGCGAACTTTTTTGTTTAAGGGGCCTGTCCCACTTTCACGACCTAATTCACGACCTCTGCCAGTGTTTGCCATTGAGGATTGGATAGACTCGACTTGTACTCGCTGGAATTTAGAAGATTGAGGGGAGATCTTATAGAAACTTACAAAATTCTTAAGGGGTTGGACAAGCTATGTGCTGGAAGATTGTTCCCGATGTTGGGGGAGTCCAGAACAAGGGGTCACAGTCTAAGGATAAGGGGGAATTCCTTTAGGGTCGAGATGAGTAAAACATTCTTTACACAGAGAGTGGTGAGTCTCTGGAATTCTCTGCCACAGAAGGTAGTTGAGGCCAGTTCATTGGCTATATTTAAGAGGGCGTTAGATCTGGCACTTGTGGCTAAAGGGATCAGGGGGTATGGAGAGAAGGCAGGTACGGGATACTGAGTTGGATGATCAGCCATGATCACATTGAATGGCGGTGCAGGCTCGAAGGGCCGAATGGCCTACTCCTGCGCCTATTTTTCCATGTTTCTATGTTTCTATGAGGGGGTCTCCCTGTCGGTCTGCTCCTGGGCCTGGCCAAGATGGCCATTCGCAGGTCCAGGCAGCGGGCAGTCGACGGCCGCACTGCTGTCGACTGCCTGCCCCTTTTCCGGGGTTATGTCCGTGCTCGCGTGTCCCTGGAGAGGGAACACGCGGTGTCCACAGAGACTGTGGAGGCATTCCGTCAACGCTGGTCACCGCAGGAGGTCGAATGTATTATTGATAGAAATGTTAATATTTTAATTTGATAACTTTCTTTGTAAAATGCCAATATAGGCATTCTCTGATCGTGTTACTACATTGTATTTGTTTGTTCTGATTAAAAGCATTTTGTAACAAAAAAAAAAGTGTTTGCCATTGACTCATACTCGCAGCATGGTCGTCACCAAAGATCCTATATACAGCGAGCAAGATAGACCACTCGACGAAAAAGACGTAGTACGGTCATGGGCAGATTCATGGGCAATTCCCATTTCCATAACCGGCTTCCGTCTCCGCACCAAAGATCCCATAGGATACTAGTGCGGAGACGGAAGCTGGTTACGGAAACATACTCGTAAAAATAAAAGTTATTTGGTAAAAATCTTCTCCTCGTTTTCAGAATTTTAATTTATTAACACAAACTGTTCCCCCGCAATGTTGATCAGGTCGGGTTACTGAAATGGATGAAAAAAAGGCCCACGTTCTGTTCCGTTGCGTACTACACGTCAGCCCATTGCATTTAGCAGGTGTGGTGTGTGGTCTATCTTGCTCCGCTATAGGATCTTTGGTCGTCACGAGGTCGTAGGAGATGGTAGGTGGGTCGTGATGCTAGTCGTAGGTACTCGTGGCATCAAGTAGGTCGGGGCGTTTTTTCTAGCCTGATGAAAAACGTGCACGAGTAAAAAAAGGTTGTGAATTAGGTCGTGAAAGTGGGACAGGCCGTTAAGCCTTCTGAACCTTCTGAATTTGTAGTCAGCAGGGCAGTAGTCTGCATATCGCCAACGTGGATGTGTTGTGCATACTAACGTGCCGTTAGTGCACCCTTAATGAACAACGCGATCCCCTTTTGAATCTTGTACAACATGGCTAGTCTGTTCCTTGCCCTAAGCAGCCAGCAATTGAAAGGGGGGAGGGAAGGGGGGGAATTGTAATATAAAACTGTGGGAATAATGTCAGCCACATCTTGACCTTCGGTGAAACCACACCTCGTCTCTTAAGCGAAGAAAAAAAGATAAGGGGGCCACAAACGTGATGTTATCAACGATTGATGGAAAGTCAATCACATATGGGGGGATGAGTGGAGGTGAGATTTCTTGAAAGTATTGAGAGTTACCATCCATCCACCCCCCCCCCCACCCCCCCCCCCCACCACCTTCCCCGGAGTCATTGAGCACGGAAGCAGGCCCTTCGGCCCACCCAACTCGTTCCAACCTTCGGTCACCCAAACATTCCCACCAGCTCGTTCCCGGTTTTTGCCGCGCCAGGCCGGGGGAAATTTCCGGCCCAACATATTTAACCCGCTGACCGGCACGAGTTTTGGGACCATTCTTTTAACCGAGGGGCAAATCAGTTTGGAGATACGGCGCTGAAAGCAGAGTCTTTGGTCCACCGGGTCCGCGCCGCCCAGCGATCACCCCACACACTGGCACTATCCTGCACACTGCGGTCAATAAACAATAGACAATAGGTGCAGGAGGAGGGTACACAAAAGGCTTGAGAAACTCAGCGGGTGCAGCAGCATCTAAGGAGCGAAGGAGATAGGCGATGTTTCGGTTCGAGACACTTCTTCAGTTTGAAGAAGGGTCTCGACCCGAAACGTCGCCTATCTCCTTCGCTCCTTAGATGCTGCTGCACCCGCTGAGTTTCTCCAGCCTTTTGTGTACCCTCGATTCTCCAGCATCTGCAGTTCTTTCTTTAACACAGGTGCAGGAGTAGGCCATTCGGTCCTTCGAGCCAGCACCGCCATTCAATGTGATCATGGCTGATCATCCCCAATCAGTACCCCATTCCTGCCTTCTCCCCATATCCCCTGACTCCGCTATCTTTAAGAGCCCTATCTAGCTCTTTCTTGAAAGTATCCAGAGAACCGGCCTCCACCGCCCTCTGAGGCAGAGAATTCCACAGACTCACAACTCTCTGTGAGGAAAAAGTGTTTCCTCGTCTCAATTATAAATGGCTTACCCCTTATTCTTAAACGGTGACCCCTGGTTCTGTTGTTTCCTGCCTCTAGCGTGTCCAAACACATAAAAATCTTATATGTTTCAATAAGATCCCCTCTCATCCTTCTAAACGCCAGAGTATACAAGCCCAGCCGCTCCATTCTCTCAGCATATGACAGTCCCCCATCCCGGGAATTAACCCGGTGAACCTACGTTGCACTCCCTCAATAGCAAGAATGTCTTTCCTCAAAATAGGGGACCAAAACTGCACACAATACTCCTGGTGTGGTCTCACTAGGGCCCAGTACAACTGCAGAAGGACCTCTTTGCTCCTATACTCAACTCCTCTTGTTATGGTGGCCAACAGTCCATTCGCTTTCTTCACTGCCTGCTGTACCTGCATGCTTACCTTAATTTGTTTTTACAATCTCCCCAAAGCCGATTAACCGACAAACTTGCGCGTCTTTGGAGTGTGGGAGGAAACCGGAGCGCCCGGTGATAAACCCGCGCGGGACACGGGGAGAGCGTGCAAAGGCAGCACCCGTTGTCAGGATCGAACCCGGGTCTCTGGCGCTGTCAGGCAGCAACTCTACCGCTGCGCCACCTCTCTCCCGCTCCTCCACTCCCCACCCACCCCCCTCACCCCATATGCCTCTCCCCTCACCCCTGTCCCTGTCGGCCCTATCTCTGTGTACAAGACAATGGCACATCACTGGCAACAGCATCATCGAAGACCACAGCCACCCAGCATGCAGGCTGTTCTCCTTGTTGCCATCAGGCAGGCGATACAGGAGCATGGCTGCACGTACCACCAGGCTTAAGAACAGTTTTTATCATCAGGCTTCTGAACTCATCAACACATCATATATGTTTATTTATTTATTTATTATTGTCTTTTACCTATCAATGTCACTCTTATCTTATCCTTTTTTTTAATCTTAATTTTATCCTTGTAATATCATAGCTGAGGTGACCCGTTGTCTTGTCATAAAACATTTCATTGTACCGTCGACCCTGTGTTAACCCACATATGACAAATAAAACTGAACTGAACTGAACTGGAGACATCCATTTTACCAACACCAACGCTGGGAGGGTCCAGAAATTCCTCACTCTTATTTTCTGCGTAGGAATCGGACCGCCGATCTCTACACATTTGTACGTCGTGGAGAAAGATACGCGCAAAATGCCAGTGAGGCCACACTTGCATTGGACGTTCACCAGAACGGTAGCTCAAATCATCGCGGACATGGGGGATGCCGTGGTACTCCAACGCTCAGACCTCCACCACCCTGAGGCCAGGTGCCAACTCCCAGACACCTCCTCCTACGTATCCTTGGACCATGATCCCACAGAAGTAACCCTTGCTTTCCCTCTCCCTCTCCATCCCTCCCCCTTCCCAGTTCTCCGACCAGTCTTACTGCCTCTAATTACATTTTATCTCTGCTTGCTTTGCTGTTACCTTCTGCTAGCAGACAATGATCTATTCCCCATTTTCAATAGACAATAAACAATAGGTGCAGGATTAGGCCATTCGGCCCTTCGAGCCAACACCGCCATTCAATGTGATTGAAACAGAGAAACATAGAAAATAGGTGCAGGAGTAGGCCATTCGGCCCTTCGAGCCAACACCGCCATTCAATGTGATCATGGCTGATCATCCAACCCAGTATCCTGTACCTGCCTTGTCTCCATACCCCTGGTCCCATTCGCCACAAGGGCCACATCTAACTCCCTCTTAAATATAGCCAATGAACTGGCCTCAACTACCTTCTGTGGCAGAGAATTCCAGAGATTCACCACTCTCAGTGTGAAAAATGTTTTTCTCATCTCGGTCCTAAAAGATTTCCCCCTTATCCTTAAACTGTGACACCTTGTCCTGGACTTCCCCAACATCGGGAACAATCTTCCTGCATCTAGCCTGTCCAACCCCTTAAGGATTTTGTACATTTCTATAAGATCCCCCCTCAATCTTCTAAATTCTAGTGAGTATAAGCCGAATCTATCCAGTCTTTCTTCATATGAAAATCCAGACATCCCAGGAATCAGTCTGCTGAACCTTCTCTGTACTCCCTCCATCGCAATAATATCTTTCCTCAAATTTGGAGACCAAAACTGTACGCAATACTCCAGGTGTGGTCTCACCAAGACCCTGTACAACTGCAGTAGAACCTCCCTGCGCCTATACTCAAATCCTTATGGGGATTGGGGATGATCATGGCTGATCATCCCCAATCAGTATCCAGTTCCTGCCTTCTCCCCATATCCCCTGACTTTCTCTAACTTTAAGAGCCCTATCTAGCTCTCTCTTGAAAGTATCCAGAGAACCGGCTTCCACCGCTCTCTGAGGCAGAGAATTCCACAGAATCACAACTCTCTGTGAGAAAAAGTGTTTCCAAGTCTCCGTTATAAATGGCTTACCCCTTATTCTTAAACTGTGTGGCCACTGGTTCTGGAATCCCCCAACATGTTTCCTGCCTCTAGCGTGTCCAAGCCCTTAATAATCTTATATGTTTCAATAAGATCCCCTCTCATCCTAAACTCCAGAGTGTACGAGCTCCATTCTCTAAACCTGGATCTGTATCCCCTTTGATGTCTCGTTCTCACACCTTACACTTTCTTATCTCTTTATCTCCCCCTCCCCTTCCTCCCTCGGCTCTCAGTCGGGTCTTGACCTGAAACATCACCCATTCCTTCTCTCCAGAGATGCTGTCTGTCCCGCTGAGTTACTCCACCATTTTGCATCTATCTTAGGTAAACAAAAATCGATGGAAGAACTCAGCGAGTCAGGCAGCGTCTATGGAGGCAAATGGCCAGACAACGTTCTTCTCTCCCCGTTCTAACCTCCCTCCCCGTCGCCCCTTCCCCGCACCTCTTCCTACCAACTAGCTCCTCTCTACTCCATCAGTCTGAAGAAGAAATGTCAATGAAGATAGACACCAAAAAGGTCTAAGTTCGAACCCGCGTCTCCGACGCTGCATTCGCTGTAAGGCAGCAACTCTACCGCTGCGCCACCGTGACCGCCCTAATATCAGACTGCTTGGTTGTAAGCCGTCAAAGCAAAATATGAGGTGCTGTTTCGCTCATCTGTCCATTCTCTTCCACACATACTGCCTGACCCACTGAGTCCCTCCAGTTTTACTTTGGCTCAAGATTTCTCAAGCATCTCTTTTGGCTCCACCTTCCCAGATCGATTCTGAAGAAAGAGCTGCAGGTGCTGGTTTAGACACAAAATGCTGGAGTAACTCAGCGGCTGAGGCAGCATCTCTGGAGAGAAGGAATGGGCGACGTTTCGGGTCGAGACCTTTCTTCAGACTGATGTCAGGGGAGGGGGCGGGACAAAGATGGAATGCAGGCGGAAACAGTAAGACTGGTGGGAGAACTGGGAAGGGGAAGGGGATGGAGAGAGAAAGCAAGGGCTATCTGAAGTTAGAGAAGTCATTGTTCATACGGCTGGGGTGTAAACTACCCAAACAAAATATGAGGTGCTGCTCCTCCAATTTGCGCTGGGCCTCACTCTGACAATGCAGGAGGCCCAGGACAGAAAGGTCAGTTAGGGAATGGGAGGGGGAGTTGAAGTGCTGAGCCACCGGGCGATCAGGCAGGTGTCATGTTTGGAACAGACGTTGCGGGCCGAAGGGCCTGTTCTTGTGTTGTACCGCCCTAATGTATTTGGATGGCCTTCCCAATGCCGGGAGAAGGCCGAACAGAATGCAGAGTCAATTACTAATTGGAAATCAGGGATCAATGGATGCACACGGTGGCACAGCTGGTAGTTCTGCTGTATCACAGCGCCGGAGACCCAGGTTCGATCCCGACCTCGGGTGCTGAATGTGTGTGTGTGTGTGTGTGTGTGTGTGTGTGTGTGTGTGTGTGTGTGTGTGTGTGTGTGTGTGTGTGTGTGTGTGTGTGTGTGTGTGTGTGTGTGTGTGTGTGTGTGTACGGAATTTGCACGTCTTCCCTGTGACCACGTGGCTTTACCATTTCCTTCCGCACCCCCAAAGACGTGCAGGTCTGTCGGCGAATTGGACCTCTGCAAATTGCCCCCCTGATGCGTGGGCAGCAGGTGAGAAGGTGGGATGGTGATCAACGGTCGGCATAGACTCATTGGGCCGAAGGGCCTGTTTCCATGCAGTGTCTCTACACGAAACTCAAAGGTCGGATGAAGTACACAGTGTGGCTCCGGTCCATTGATTGGAAGGTCGGGCTTTAGGGCAGAATGGCCTCCTCCTATCCCAATTTCCTACTTCCCAATCGGCAGTGAAATCAGGAACTCTCCAACGTCACTCTGGAGATTTTAAATTGGTAAAGTATTAAACGTGTTCCTACCTACAGTAAAGTCGGTGAGAACATCTGGGTAGTCTTTCGGCACGTAAGATTGCTCGCTTCTCACTGGCAGTCCAACGTTCCCGCTGGCGATAGCCGGCGCTCTGCCGTTGGATCTCACATCTGTGGAGAGTTACAAATTTAGTTCAGAAATACAGAGCAGAAACGGGCCCTTCCGCCGACCGTGTCCGCGCAGCCCGGCGGTCACCGCGCCCACTGGTGCGTTCGACCCGATGCACCGGAGACGATTTGCAGAAGCCAATCCATCCGCACGTTATTGGAGTGCAGGAGGAAACCGGAGCAGGGAGAGGCAGACAAAAATGCCAGAGAAACTCAGCGGGTGAGGCGGCATCTATGGAGCGAAGGAATAGGTGACGTTTCGCAGTCTCGACCCGAAACGCCACCCATTCCTTCGCTCCATAGATGCCGCCTCACCCGCTGAGTTTCTCCAGCATTTATGTCCACCTTCAATTTTTTTTTTCAGCATCTGCAGTTCTTTCTTAAACAGTCACGGGGAGAACATGCAAACTCCGAACAGACGGCACCGGTGGTCAGGATCGAACCGGGGTCTCTGGCGCTGTGAGGCACCAACTCTACCGCTGCGCCACCATGTGGACAAACCACATCGGATATATGGCTGGCTTCTTTTCTTAATTGGTTGCTGGCATTAAATAAATGCACAAGTAACTCCTTCTCATTGATTGAGAGAACAGAGGGGTACCTTGAGCAAGAGGAGGGGAGGAGAACAAAAGGGGCCCTGGCGCGGAATAGTCTGTATCTTTGTCTGCGCCCTTTAGGTGGCAACTATTTGCATAACTTGGAGTGTGCAAGCAAAGAATTTCACTGTGCCTTGACACATGCGACCGTAAAATTTTCATTCGTTGCTAGTCGGTGTGGACATGGTGGGCCTGAAGGGGCTGAGTCAGCGCTATTTCTCTAAAGTCTGAGATCTAAAGCAGGGGCGATGGGGCCGAATGGCCTCCAGCGGCATTGCCCTTCAATAGACAATAGGTGCAGGAGTAGGCCATTTGGCCCTTCGCGCCAGCAGCACCATTCACTGTTATCATGGCTGATCATCCCCAATCAGTACCCCGTTCCTGCCTTCTCCCCATACCTAGCAAAGTTACAAAATTTTGAGATTTAAAAAATCAAGTCTGCAATTTATTCCAATGAAATAAAGCATAAAAAGTTTAATTTGACACCTAATTCACTTTCATATCTTCAGTATTAAAAATGTTAGGGCCATTTTCATACTCGGAAATTAGCATCTTGTTCCCTATTGTTTTTCCATTGACTTAACACAAAAGCTGTGACCGAGGACAGTCAAAAGCCCATAACTTTCTTAAAAATTAAGAGAACTGAAAGAATTTTTCAGTTATTATAGATTGAAGCATTCTGAAACAAATATGAAACAATCTTACTTGAGTGACCTGAAATTAAAGCATATAATTAGTTAGTTACCCAATTGTAGCTAATTACAAAATTAAATTACTAGATCTAAACATCTATCTATTTCTTAAGAAAAGATTAACATTTTTAAATAGCCTAAGTGTCCAAATAGCATTCACACAAGAATTCACAATATACATGATTTTTAAATCTCATTGTCATGAATTTATAGGCCAAATGGAAGGAATTTAGTGTTTAATTCCCGTAAATTAATGGCCATTTAAATCATCTTGCGAGTGGGATTTTGTGGAACGCGATCGTTTGGAACGTTGCGGTTGCGGTGAATTTAAACCCTATATCAGCAGGAAAAATACTGCCGGTTCATATGGGGCCTAAATCACCTTTTCGCAACGTAAAATGGGATTAAAGACAACCTAAGAAGCATGTTTATATGTAAAAGAAACAGCTTTCCTTTACCTGTCCCGTACGTGAAATCCATCCCCGTTGTCGGCGTTCACGGCATTAGAAGCTAATTTTTATTTTACTCCAGCGCTGAAATTGTCGGGCGATTTAAAAAAAATTCACAGACCGGCAGTCGGAACGAAACTTCAGCAAAAGTTCGCACCCCGAGAAAATAAAAGTCCGGCAGGCAGGGGAAAACCGCATTTTAACCCTGCCCCCCCGCCCCCCCCCCCCCCCCCCCCCCAAAGGTGCCAAAGTCGCGCACACGCCCAGTGACAGGTTAGTTTCGTAACATACCTACCATATACCCTGACTCGCTATCTTTAAGAGCCCTATCTAGTTCTCGCTTGAAAGTAACCAGAGAACCGGCCTCCACCGCCCTCTGAGGCAGAGAATTCCACAGACTCTCAACTCTCTGGGTGAAAAAGTGTTTCCTCGTCTCCGCTCTAAATGGCTTACCCCTTATTCTTAAACTGTGTGGCCCCTGGTTCTGGAATCCCCCAACATCGGGAACATGTTTCCTGTCTCTAGCGTGTCCAAACCATTAATAATCTTACATGTTTCAATAAGATCTCCTCTCATCCTTCTAAATTCCAGAGTGTACAAGCCCAGCCGCTCCATTCTCTCAGCATATGACAGCCCCGCCATTCAGCTTCTTATTATCATAAATAGACAGATTCTTAATTAGACACAAGATGCTGGAGTAACTCAGCAGGACAGGCAGCATCTCTGGACAGACGGAATGGGTGACGTTTTGGGTCGTGACCCTTCTTCAGTTTCGACCCGAAACGCCACCAAATCATTCCTTCTCTCCAGAGATGCTTCCTGTCCCGCTGAGTTACTCCAGCATTTTGTGCCTATCTTGGATTTGCATTTCCTTCCAACAGATTCCAGATGGTGTCTGAGCATTGAATATAGGAGTAGGGAAGTAATGTTAAATTTGTACAAGGCATTGGTGAGACCAATTCTGGAGTATGGTGTACAATTTTGGTCGCCTAATTATAGGAAGGATGTCAACAAAATAGAGAGAGTACAGAGGAGATTTACCAGAATGTTGCCTGGGTTCCAGCAACTGTTACAGAGAAAGGTTGAACAAGTTAGGTCTTTATTCTTTGGAGTGCAGAAGGTTAAGGGGGGACTTGATTGAGGTCTTTAAAATGATGAAAGGGATAGACAGAGTTGACGTGGATAAGCTTTTCCCATTGAGGGTAGGGAAGATTCAAACAAGAGGGCATGACAAGAGAATTAAAGGGACAGAAGTTTAGGGGTAACATGAGGGGGAACTTCTTTACTCAGAGAGTGGTGGCTGTGTGGAATGATCTTCCTACAGAAGTGGTGGAGGCAGGATCGATTTTAACATTTAAAAGTAAAGTGGATAGGTATATGGACGGGAAGGGAATGGAGGGGTATGGTCTGAGTGCAGGTGGATGGGACTAGGGGAAAATAAATGGTCAGCACGGACTGGAGGGGCCGAGAAGGCCTGTTTCCGTGCTGAAATTGTTATATGGATATATGGTGTCAATGACTATGGGGAGAAGGCGGGGAAGATGGGATTGGGAGGCAGAGATCAGCCTTGATTGAATGGCGGGGTTCGTCCGATGTGTAAGAAAGAACTGCAGATTCTGGTTTAAGTCGAAGGTAGACCCAAAATGCTGGAGTAACTCAGCGGGTGAGGCAGCATCTCTGGAGAGAAGGAATGGGTGACGTTTCGGGCCCATTCCTTCTCTCCAGAGATGCTGCCTCGCCCGCTGAGTTATTCCCGCATTTTGTGTCTACCCACTGGGTAGACCCGTTGGGCCGCATGGCCTAATTCTGCTCCGACAACGTGTGAACTTGCGAGCGTATTAGACTATAAACAATAGACAATAGGTGCAGGAGGAGGCCATTCGGCCCTTCGAGCCAGCTCCGCCATTCAATGTGAGCAATGTGACCTAACACTAACCCGAACCCTCAGAGAGTGGTGGCTGTGTCGAATGAGCTTCCAGCAGAAGTGGAATCTATTTTAACATTTAAAAGTAAAGTGGATAGGTATATGGACGGGAAGGCAATGGAGGGGTATGGTCTGAAGTGCAGGTTGATGGGACTAGGGGAAAATAAATGGTCGGCATGGACTGGAAGGGCCGAGAGGGCCTGTTTCCGTGCTGTAATTGCTATATGGTTATATGATCATGGCTGATCATCCCAATCAGTACCCCGTTCCTGCCTTCTCCCTATATCCCCTGACTCCACTATCTTTAAGTAAGTAAGTGAGTTCTTGGGAGTGAGAGAAGGGGGGGGGGGGAAGAGCGAGAGAGAGAGAGAGCGAGAGAGAGAGAGAGAGAGCGAGAGAGAGAGAGAGAGAGAGAGAGAGAGAGAGAGAGAGAGAGAGAGAGAGAGAGCGAGAGAGAGAGAGAGAGAGAGAGCGAGAGAGAGAGAAAAAAAAAGTAAGTAAGATTATTGGCCAAGTATTCACATACAAGGAATTTGCTTTGGTGCTCCGCCCACAAGTAACAACATGACATACAGTGACAGTTACGAATGACTCAGAAAACACTAAACATTAATAATAATAAAACATTAATGACAAAACATGATAAGAGCCCCATCTAGCTCTCTCTTGAAAGTTTACCCAGAGAAACCGGCCTCCACCGCCCTCTGAGGCAGAGAATTCCACAGACTCGCAACTCTCTGTGTGAAGAAGTCTTACCTCGGTAGCAAATGAAGGGGAAGGGGAAGTCGCAGTCGGCCTCGTGCCACTCGGCGTCGAAGATGGCCACACACATGGGCAGGCTGTTGTTGAAGTTGTAGGGGTGCCACAAGCCCCACTTGGAGTAGATAAAATGGTCGCCGTTGGTCCACATCCAACCGGACATGCCGTCAGTGTAGAGTCCGATCCACTGGGGCCCATGAACCAACATGGCCACGACATTGGCCTCCTCCGCACTGCGCACAACGCTGACCAGGTTGGTGTAATGGTTCCGGCAGTAAGTCCACGCCTTGTTCCACGTCTTCTCCTCCTCGATCAAGTAGTACATTTCTGTCCCCACTGGAGACCGTCTGGTTCCGATCTTGGTGAGGGGGGGGGGGGGGGGGGGGGGGGGAAGGTTTGCAGAGATCAGTGCCAACGAGCAAACAAGCAAGACAACAAAGTGCTGGAGGAACACAATAGATTAGGGTGGACAAAAATGCTGAGAAACTCAGCGGGTGAGGCAGCATCTATGAAGCGAAGGAAATAGGCGACGTTTCGGGTGGAGGCCCTTCTTCAGACTCGACCCAAAACGTCGCCTATTTCCTTCGCTCCATAGATGCTGCCTCACCCGCTGAGTTTCTCCAGTATTTTTGTCCACCTTCGATTTTCCAGCATCTGCAGTTCCTTCTTAAACAATACATTAGGGAGCATCTTTGCCCTTCATTGCGAGAGGATTAGAGTTTAGGAGCAAGGAGGTCCTACTGCAGTTGTACAGGGCCCTGGTGTGACCACGCCTGGAGTATTGTGTGCATTTTTTAGTTTAGTTTAGAGATACAGAGCGGAAGCAGGCCCTTCGGCCCACCGGGTCCGCAACGACCATTAACTCCTACCTGGGACAACTTTTACAGGTACCAAGCCAATTAACCTACAAACCTGCACGTCTGCGAAGTGTGGGAGGAAACCGAAGATCTCTGAGAAAACCCGCGCAGCTCACGGGGAGAACGTACAAACTCCGTACAGACAGCACCCGTAGTCGGGATCGAACCCGGGTCTCCGGCGCTGCATTCGCTGTGAGGCAGCAACTCTACCGCTGCGCCACCGTGACCACCGGAAAACATTTTGTCTCCTAATTTGAGTTAGGACACTTTTGCTATTGAGGGAGTGCAGCGTATGTTCATCAGGTTAATTCCCGGGATGGCGGGGACCGACATATGATGAAAGAATAGATCGACTGGGCTTGTATTCACTGGAATTTAGAAGGATGAGAGGGGATCTTATAGAAACATATTAAATTCTTAAAGGATTGGACAGGCTAGATGCAGGAAAAACGTTTCTGGTGTTGGGGGAGTCCAGAACCAGGGGTCACAGTTTAAGAATAAGGGGTAGCCAATTTTGGACTGAGATGAGGAAAAACCTTTTCACCCAGAGTTGTACATTTGTGGAATTCCCTGCAACAGAAGGCAATGGAGGCCAATTCACTGAATGTTTTCAAGAAAATGTTCGATTACACTCTTCGGGCTAAAGGAATCTAGGGATGTGAGGAAAAAGCCAGAACGGGGTACGGATTTTAGATGATCAGCCCTTACAAATGCTGCTGGCCTACAGACAATTAAATAAAAAACGATCACTGAAAAGAAAGTCAGATGATTAAACCATCCGAGACGTCTCGTACTTGGTCTGAAATTCCGCCCGGATATAGTGTCCCGCAGAGTAATATCCTTGCGTTCTCCAGTAGGTGGCAGCATGTTGTCCCCAGGCAGAAGGCGGCGAGGACGTGGCATGTCTGTAAAGAGTAGCGGAGCACAAGGTCATGTGATAGCAGCAGAATTAGGCCAATCGTAATCAGAATATATTCATTAGCCAAGTATGTTTTGCAACAGACAAATAATTTGATTTTGCCACGCAGTCATACCAAAAAAAACCAAGACACACAAGTACAAACAAAATCAAGATAAACTTCCACCACAGCGACCCCAACACACCTGGGGTATTGTGTGCAGTTTTGGTCCCCTAATTTGAGGAAGAACATTCTTGCTATTGAGGGACTGCAGCGTAGGTTCACCAGGTTAATTCCCGGGATGGCGGGACTGTCATATGCTAAGAGAATGGAGCGGCTGGGCTTGTACACTCTGGCGTTTAGAAGGATGAGAGGGGATCTTATTGAAACATATTGGATTATTAAGGGTTTAGACACGCTAGAGGCAGGAAACATGTTCCCGATGTTGGGAGAGTCCAGAACCAGGGGCCACAGTTTAAGAATAAGCAGTAAGCCATTTAGAATGGAGACGAGGAAACAATTTTTCTCACAGAGAGTGGTGAGTCTGTGGAATTCACTGCCTCAGAGGGCGGTGGAGGCCGGTTCTCAGGATACTTTCAAGAGAGAGCTAGATAGGGCTCTTAAAGATATCAGCGCCAGGGGATATGGGGAGAAGGCAGGAACGGGGTACTGATTGGGGATGATCAGCCACGATCACATTGAATGGCGGTGCTGGCTCGAAGGGCCGAATGGCCTCCTCCTGCACCTGTTGTCTATTGTCTATTGTCCATTCACCACTGTGATGGATGCAATGAAATATTATCTTCATTCCCCCTTTTCCCCTCACGGTCGGGGCAGTCGAAACGTCCGCAGTCGGGGCGATCGCAGATCCCGCGGCCTGGGGCTCCCGAAGTCGCCCCCGAAACAGGGATCGCAAGCCCCACCATGTCATGTCCGCAGGCTCCCGCGGTTAGAGCTCCCGAGGTCAATGCCCGGCAAGAGGCCGCCAGCTCCTCGATGTTAGGCCGCAGCGCGGCCGGAGATAGGATACGGAACAAAATCGCATCCCCGTTGGGGGGAAAAGAGATAAAAAAAGTTTTCCACGCAGAATGCCAAACTAAAGGAGCTAAGACTAAAAACAACACAGAAGAAACAGAGGAGACAGAGGCAGCAATTGTTCGACACGATACAATCACGGATGATCTATCTCTCCCTCCTAACCCCATTCGCCTGCCCTTAGTTTAGCGGTACAGCACACGCAGACACATGTATACATACACGCCTACATCATAGAGACACACACTCACACACACACACACACAGACACACATACAGGCACACTCTTTCACACACACACACACGCAGATACACATGCAGCCACACTTTTTCATACACACACACGGACATACAGACACACATACACACACACATACAAGCACACATAGGCACATATACATACATATACACACAAATACACATATGCATAAAATGCTGGAGTAACTCAGCGGGTGAGGCAGCATCTCTGGAGAGAAGGAACGGGGCAAAGGTTCGGGTCGAGACCCTTCTTCAGACTGAAGTCAGGAGAGTGGGTGGGGCAAAGATAGAATGTAGTCGGAGACAGTAAGGCTAGTGGGAGAACTGGGAAGGGGATGGAGAGGGAAAGCAAGGGCTATCTAAAGTTGGAGAAGTCAATAATCATACCGCTGGGGTGTAAACTACCAATGCAAAATCTGAAATTTGGAGGAGCAGCACCTCATATTTCGCTTGGGTAGTCTACACCCCAGCGGTATGAACATTGACTTCTCTAACTTCAGATAGCTCTTGCTTTCCCTCTCTCTCCATCCCCTCCCCCTTCCCAGTTCTCCCACCAGTCTCACTGTCTCCGACTACATTCTATATTTGTCTCGCCCCCTCCCCTGAGATCAGTCTGACGAAGCACCTCGCACCCGAAACGTCGCCCATTCCTTCTCTCCAGAGATGCTGCCTGTCCCGCTGAGTTACTCAAGCATTTTGTGTCTACCTTCGATTTAAACCAGCATCTGCACTCTTTCCTACTCCGACTCCAGACTGTCAAAGCTGCCACAGCTAGACATAAAAACAGTCTTTATCCATGAGTAATTCCTCTACTCAACAGCCACACATCTGTAGCCTCTCTTTAATCTGGTATTTTGTTGGTTCACATGCTTGATCAATGGTGTTTTATGATTAATGTTTTATTATTATTAATGTTTAGTGTTTTCTGAGTCATTTGTAACTGTCATTGTATGTCTTGTTTCACTTGTGGGCGGAGCACCAAGGCAAATTCCTTGTATGTGAATGCTTGGCCAATAAACGTACTTACTTGCAGAGAGGGGATGATCAGCCATGATCACATTGAATGGCAGTGCTGGCTCGAAGGGCCGAATGGCCTATCCCTGCACCTATTGTCTATTGTCCACACATATACATACATCCACAGAGACAGACAAACACACCCACACAGACAAACACACACACACACACACACACACACACACACACACACACACACACACACACACACACACACACACACACACACACACACACACACACACACACACACACACACACACAAAAATCGCTATCAAAACATGAGGGGTGCACAAAATTTAGTTCACCAAATTTCACAATCCGGATTACAAAACATGGAGGGGGGTTGGGGGATTGTCCCCCACCTCTCTAAACGGTGGGGGGAGAGGTGGAAACCTGTCCCCCTCTGTCCCCCCCGGATTTCCGCCCATGTTTAGGAATTGGCCGATTAGGAAAAGGGGAGATGCAGCGCGACCTGGGTGTCATGGTACACCAGTCATTCAAAGTAGGCATGCAGGTGCAGCAGGCAGTGAAGAAAGTGAATGGTATGTTAGCTTTCATAGCAAAAGGATTTGAGTATAGGAGCAGAGAGGTTCTACTTCAGTTGTATAGGGTCTTGGTGAGACCACACCTGGAGTATTGCGTACAGTTCTGGTCTCCAAATCTGAGGAAGGACATTATTGCCAGAGAGGGATTCAGAGAAGGTTCACCAGACTGATTCCTGGGATGTCAGGACTGTCTTATGAACAAAGACTGCATAGACTCGGTTTATAATCGCTAGAATTTAGGAGATTGAGAGGGGATCTTATAGAAAATTACAAAATTCTTAAGGGGTTGGACAGGCTAGATGCAGGAAGATTGTTCCCGATGTTGGGGAGGTCCAGGACAAGGGGTCACAGCTTAAGGATAAGGGGGAAATCCTTTAGGACCGAGATGAGAAAGACTTTTTTCACACACAGAGTGGTGGGTCTCTGGAACTCTCTGCCACAGAGGGTAGTTGAGGCCAGTTCATTGGCTATATTTAAGAGGGAATTAGATGTGGCCCTTGTGGCTAAGGGGACCAGAGGGTATGGAGAGAAGGCAGGTACGGGATACTGAGTTGGATGATCAGCCATGATCATATTGAATGGCGGTGCAGGCTCGAAGGGCCGAATGGCCTACTCCTGCACCTAATTTCTATGTTTCTATGTTTATTGGCCAAGTATTCACATACAAGGAATTTGCCTTGGTGCTCCACCCACAGTGACAACATGGCATACCGTGACAGTCAAGGATGATACATAAAACGTTACGGGTTAATAATAAAAAACAATGTTACGCACACGTACAGCCCGGTCACACTAACACGCTCCCGCCCACCCGTGTTACCCGTGCCCTCACGTACCCAGGTAGCAGATGAATGGGAAGAGAGTGTCGCACGTCTCGTCGGCCCAGCCTTTGTTGGAGGCGTAGGCACACATGGGCACTCCGGTGGTGTATTTGTTGGGATAGGAGGGCGCCCAGTTGGCATACTGGTATACGTCGCCGTTCGACCAGCTCCAGGTCCCCAGCTGGCCTGTGTAGAGACCGATCCACTTCACCTGGGCCAGGAGGGGGCTCAGAATCTCCGTCTCCTGCTTGCTGCGGACGCTCAGCAGCCCCGTGTAGTGGCGTTGGCAGTATTCCCGTGCCTCCGTCCAGTTGCTCCTCTGCTCAATCAGGAAGTACAGCCTCTCCTCCGTCCCAATGCTCTGGACATGCCCTGAGGAAAATGATCGGGTGCCAGTCATACAACTTCTCAAACCATAGACAATAGACAACAGGTGCAGGAGTAGGCCAATCGGCCCTTCGCGCCAGCACCGCCATTCAATGTGATCGTGGCTGATCATCCCCAATCAGTACCCCGTTCCTGCCTTCTCCCCATATTCCCTGACCCCGCTATCTTTAAGAGCCCTATCTAGCTCTTTCTTGAAAGCTTCCAGAGAACCTGCCTCCACCGCCCTCTGAGGCAGAGAATTCCACAGACTCACAACTCTCTGTAAGAAAAAGTGTTTCCTCGTCTCTGTTCCAAATGGCCTACTCCTTATTCTTCAACTGTGTGGCCCCTGGTTCTGGACTCCGCCAACATCGGGAACATGTTTCCTGCCTCTAGCGTGTCCAAACCCTTAACAATCTTATATGTTTCAATAAGATTCCCTCTCATCCTTCTAAACTCCAGAGTGTACAAGCCCAGCCGCTCCATTCTCTCAGCATATGTCAGTCCCGCCATCCCGGGAATTAACCTGGTGAACCTATGCCCAATAGCAAGAATGTCCTTCCTCAAATTAGGGGAATTAACCTGGTGAACCTACGCTGCACTCCCTCAATGGCAAGAATGTCCTTCCTCAAATTAGGGGACCAAACCAGCCACCTCCAACACCTTCTGCTGGACAACCCATGCTGAAGCAACGACCAGGGAAGCACACCAACGCCTCTACTTCCTTGGAAGAATGAGGAAGTTTGGCATGTTCCCAACCATTCTTATTTCAGTTTAGTCCAGATTAGAGATACAGCGCGGAAACAGGCCCTTCGGCCCACTGGGTCCGCGCCGACCAGCGATCCCCGCACATTAATGCACTTGGGACATTTTTAACATTTACCAAGCCAATATATGGTCTTTGGAGCGTGGGAGGAAACCAAAGCTCTCGGAGAATGTCACTGGGAGAACGTACAAACTCCTTAAAGACAGCACCCGTAGTAAACCCGATTTTATTTAGTTCACATGTTTAATCAATAATGTTTTATTATTAATGTTTAAAGTTTTATGTGTCATTCTTAATCATCACCGTATGTCATGTTGTCACTTGTGAGCGGAGCACCAAGGCAAATTCCTTGTATGTGAACATACTTGGCCAATAAACGTATTAATTCATTCATTCATTAACACCATCCTACACCTACTGGGGATATTTTTTACATTTACCAAGCCAATTAACCTACAAACCTGTACGTCTTTGGAGTGTGAGAAGAAACCGAAGATGTCGGAGAAAACCCACACGGATTATGGGCAGAACGTGCAAACTCCGTGCAGTCAGCACCCGTAGTCAGGATCGAACCCTTGGTCTCTGGCGCTGCATTCGCTGTAAGGCAGCAACTCTACCGCTACGCCACCGTGACCACCCTTCATAAGATCATGAGCATTCTTCATAAGGTCACAAGTGATAGGAGCAGAATTAGGCCATTTAGCCCGTCGAGTCTTCTCTGCCGTTCAATCATGGCCGATCGATCTCTCCCTCCTCACACCTCCTCCCCATGACCATAAGTGAGTCCCCGTAACAATCTCACCAACTTCTGCAGATGCGCCGTAGCAAGCTATTTATCGGGATGGGGGGATCTTATAGAAACATATAAAATTATAAAAGGACTGGATAAGCTAGATGCAGGAAAAATGTTCCCAATGTTGGGCGAGTCTGGAACCAGGGGCCACAACCTTGGAATAAAGGGGAGGCCATTTAAGACTGAGGTGAGAAAAAACGTTTTCACCCAGAGAGTTGTGAATTTGTGGAATTCCCTGCCACGGAGGGCAATGGAGGCCAAATCACTGGATGGATTTAAGAGAGAGTTGGATAGAGCTCTAGGGGCTAGTGGAATCAAGGGATATGGAGAGAAGGCAGCACGGGTTATTGATTGGGGACGATCAGCCACGATCACAATGAATGGCGGTGCTGGCTCAAAGGGCCGTATGGCCTCCTCCTGCACCTATTTTCTGTGTTTCTATGTTTCTATGATGCTTCTCAGCTGCGGTTTGGGAACAGCTCTGTCGAAGAGCGCAAGAAATCACAACAAATTGTGGATGCAGCCCAGACCATCGCACAAACCAACCTCCCTTCCCTTGACTCCATTTATATCTCACGTGACAATAAACTAAACTTCAGACTCCGTATGCATTTGCTCCGTCTACAGAGGTCATAGACTGATAGATGTAGTTCAGTATATTGTCACGTGTAACGAGGTACAGTGAAAAGCTTTTGTTGCGTGCTAACCAGTCAGCGGAAACACTATACATGATTACAATCGACTCATTTACGGTGTACAGATGCATTATAAGGGAATAACGTTTTAGTGCAAGGTAAAGCCAGCAAAGTCCAATCAAATATAGTCCGAGGGTCACCAAAGTGGTAGATAGTAGTTCAGCACTGCTCTCTGGCAGTGGAAGGATGATTCAGTTGCTTAATAACAGCTGGGAAGAAACTGTGTCTGTTTTCATACTTCTACAATACCTGGAATACTGAGTATAGGAACAAACAGGTCCTTCTGCAGTTGTACAGAGCCCTAGTAACACCACACCTGGAGTATTGTGTGCAGTTTTGGTCCTCTAATTTGAGGAAGGACATTCTTGCTATTGAGGGAGTGCAGCGTAGGTTCACCAGGTTAATTCCAGGGATGGCGGGACTGTCTTATGCTGAGAGAATGGAGTGGCTGGGCTTGTACACTCTGGAGTTTAGAAGGATGAGATTTAGAAGGATGTTTCATCTTATAGAAACATACAAGATTAAGAGTTTGGACACGTTAGAGGTAGGAAACATGTTCCCGATGTTGGGTGAGTCCAGAACCAGGGGCCACAGTTTAAGAATAAGGGGTAAGCCATTTAGAACGGAGACGAGGCAGCACTTTTTCTCACAGAGAGTTGTGAGTCTGTGGAATTCTCTGCCTCAGAGGGCGGCAGAGGCCGGTCCTCTGGATACTTTCAAGAGAGAGCTAGATGAAGATAGCGGAGTCAGGGGATATGGGGAGAAGGCAGGAACAGGGTACTTTGGGGATGATCAGCCATGATCACATTGAATGGCGGTGCTGGCTCGAAGGGCTGAATGGCCTACTCCTGCACATATTGTCTATTGTCACACCTTTTGCCCGACGGGAGAGGGGAGAAGAGGGAGTGGCCGGGCTGCGACTCGTCCTTGATTATGCTGCTGGCCTTGCCGGAGGCAGCGTGAGGTGTGGATGGAGTCAATGGGAGGGAGATAGACACAAAAGCTGGAGTAAATCAGCGGGTCAGACAGCATCTCTGACTGGAGAGAAGCAATGGGAATAGGAGGTTGGTTTGCGTGACGGTCTGGGCTTCGTCTGCAATGTCCCCACAGGGCGGCGCGACTCTTGTCGCAGCGGCCTCTGCAGTCCGTCTGTCTTTTTTTATTTTTCGTCTCGTTTTGAGTACTAGTGTTTTTTTTTTTAAGATGGGTCTGTGTGGGGGGGGGGGGGGGGTTGGGGGGTGGGGGGTGAGGGGCAGGGTGGGGGAAACCTTTAAAATCTTTTCCCTGTACGGAGGACCCGACCTTTTTTCTGTTGCGTCTCCGTTGTCGACCGTGGAGCGGCCTCCAGCAGGACCTGGGGGCTCCAGTGGCGGAGCCTGCGGACTCCTCACCGTCGTGGGGCTGGCCGAGTTCGGAACGGGAGGAGCTGTGGTGGCACGCTGCTGCGTCCCGACCCCGGAAATTCGGAGGCTCCAGCCGCAGGCCCGGTGGACTGTGACATCGGGAGCGCGCAGGTCCCTGGTGGGAGACCGCTTTTCGGAGCTTCCGCAACGGGAACTTCTCCCGCCCGAGTTGCGGGGTTGAAAACGACCTGGAGCGGGGCCTTGCATCGCCCGGCGCGGCCTGAATGGCCACGGGACTTATATGCCATCGCCCGCTGGCGGCTTCGACTTTGACATCGGGAGGAGACCTGGGTGTCATGGTACACCAGTCATTGAAAGTAGGCATGCAGGTGCAGCAGGTAGTGAAGAAAGAAAATGGTATGTTACCATTCATAGCGAAAGGATTTGAGTATAGGAGCAGGGAGGTTCTACTGCAGTTGTACAGGGTTTTGGTGAGGCCACACCTGGAGTATTGCGTACAGTTTTGGTCTCCAAATCTGAGGAAAGACATCCTTGCCATAGAGGTGGTACAGAGAAGATTCACCAGACTGATTCCTGGGATGTCAGGACTTTCATATGAGGAAAGATTGGATAGACTCGGCTTGTACTCACTGGAATTTAGAAGATTGAGGGGGGATCTTATAGAAACTTACAAAATTCTTAAGGGGTTGGACAAGCTAGACGCTGGAAGATTGTTCCCGATGTTGGGGGAGTCCAGAACAAGGGGTCACAGTCTAAGGATAAGGGGGAATTCCTTTAGGACCGAAATGAGGAAAACATTCTTTACACAGAGAGTGGTGAGTCTCTGGATTTCTCTGCCACAGAAGGTAGTTGAGGCCAGTTCATTGGCTATATTTAAGAGGGCGTTAGATGTGGCACTTGTGGCTAAATGGATCAGGGGGTATGTAGAGAAGGCAGGTACGGGATACTGAGTTGGATGATCAGCCATGATCACATTGAATGGCGGTGCTGGCTCGAAGGCCCAAATGGCCTACTCCTGCACCTATTTTTCTATGTTTCTATGTTTCTAGAATGGGGAGTGCAGGGGAGAGATGAGACTTTGCCTTCCATCACAGTGAGGAGGAGATTCACTGTGATGGATGTTTGTGTATGTTGTGTGGTGTCTTGGTTCTTTTTCTTGTTTGTATGACTGCAGAAACTAAATTTCGTTTGAACCTCAATGAGGTTCAAATGACAATAAACGGTATTGTATTGTCTTGCGGTCTTGGACGGAGCTGTTCCCAAACCAAGCTGTGATGCATCCCGATACAATGCTCTCTGTGGCACATCTATGGACATCTCAGGAAGACATTCTACGCTTCCTCCAATCTCGCTATTAGCATCTGCCTCGTGTGTCGTTTGGAAGTCGTTCTCACCCGACTGCTTTGGGTACAAGGCTTGTGTTGGCGGCTTGCGTTGTTTATCTCCCGGTTCTGTAGGGTAGCTGTTGGCCTCGGCCGTCTTTGCCCGATGAACCTCTGTAAGACAGAAGATTTATCACTCCGTGTAAGAATGAACTGCAGGCACTGCTTTAACCCGAAGATGGACACAAAAAGCTGGGGTAACTCGGTGGGACAGTCTGCAAATGGGTGACACTTCGGGCTTGAAGAAGGGTCTCGATGAGCCTGGGTGAGTAGAGGCGAACGAGGAGAGGCGGCATAAAGCAGGGTAGCACACTTTAATTCTACTTTAAAGATAGACAAAAATGCTGGGGAAACTCAGCGAGTGAGGCAGCATCTATGCAGCGAAGGAATAGGTGACATTTCGGGTCGAGACCCTTCTTCAGACTGATGGAGGGTCTGAAGAAAGGTCTTGACCCGTCTGAAGAAGGTTCTCGCTCTGAAGCATCAGTCTGAAGAAAGGCTTCAACCCAAACTGTCACCTATTCCTTTGCTCCATAGATGCTGCCTCACCCGCTGAGTTTCTCCAGCATTTTTGTCTACCTTGGAATTTTCAAGCATCTGCAGTTCTTTCTTAATTTTACTTTAGTTTAGTTTGGAGATACAGCGCGGAAGGTGGCCCTTTGGCCCACCGAGTCCAGTGATCCCTGTGCACTAACACTATCCTACACTACATATCATTGTTCTTACATTCATACCAAGCCAATTAACCTATAAACTTGTACGCCTTTGGAGTGTGGGAGGAAACCGGAGTTCTCGGAGGAAACCCATGCAGGTCACGGGGAGATCGTGCAAACTCCGTACAACAAGCACCTGTATCCAGGATCGAACCTGGATCTCTGTTAGTGCTGTAGTAACTCTACCGCTGCGCCTCCATGCCACCCTAACTTTGACCGAGCCATTCCAGTGTGCCATAGATTCAGCCCCATAGCTCTGAACATGGTGCCGAATGGGGATGAGGTTGTGCATATCCACTCACGCACAGGTTGAATGGTTGGTAAGGAAGGCTGCTGCGTTCTTAGCATTCATTTCAAGAGAACTAGACTATAACAGCAGAGATATAGTGCGGAGCCTTTATAAGCCACCCCTTAGACTGCATTTGGAGCATTGTGAGCAGTTTTGGCCCCCAAATCTCAGGAGACCTGCTGACAATTGAGAGGGTCCAGAGGAGGTCTATGTGCATTTGGGTCCCATATGTTTAGTTTAGTTTAGTTTAGAGATACAGCGCGGAAACAAGCCCTTCGGCCTGCCGAGTCCGCGCCGACCAGCGATCCCCGCACATTAATAAGGTGGACGAGTTGAATGTGCAGATAGCTATTATTGACTATGCTATAGTTGGGATCACGGAGACATGGCTCCGGGGGACCAAGGCAGGGAACTGAACATCCAGGGATATTCAATATTCAGGAGGGATAGACAGAAAGGAAAGGGAGGTGGGGCAGCGTTGCTGGTGAGAGAGGAGATTAATGCAATAGAAAGGAAGGACATTAGCTTGCAGGATGTGGAATCAATATGGGTAGAGCTGCAAAACTCTAAGGGGCAGAAAACGCTTGTGGGAGTTGTGTACAGGCCACCTAACAGTAGTAGTGGAGTTGGGGATGGCATCAAACAGGAAATTAGAAATGCATGCAACAAGGGCAAAACAGTTATAATGGGTGACTTCAATCTACATATAGATTGGGTGAATCAAATGGGCAGGGGTGCTGAGGAAGAGGATTTCTTGGAATGTATGCAGGATAGTTTTCTAAACCAACATGTAAAGGAACCAACGAGACAGAAGGCAATTCTAGACTGGGTATTGAGTAATGCGGAAGGGTTAGTTAGCAGTCTTGTTGTGCGGGGCCCCTTGGGCAAGAGTGACCATAATATGGTTGAGTTCTTCATTAGGATGGAGAGTGACATAATTAAGTCAGAAACAAAGCTACTGAACTTAAACAAAGGTAACTTTGAAGGTATGAGAAGTGTATTGGCCAAGATAGACTGGCAAGTGATTCTTAAAGGGTTGACAGTCGATGTGCAATGGAAGGTATTTAAAGACTGCATGGATGAACTACAACAATTATTCATCCCAGTTTGGCAAAAGAATAAATCAGGGAATCCGTGGATAACAACGGAAATCAGGGATTGTATCAAAACAAAAGATGAAGCATACAAATTATCCAGAAAAAGCAGCCTACCAGAGGACTGGGAGAAATTCAGAGTTCAGCAGAGGAGGTCGAAAGGCTTAATTAGGAAAGGGAAAATAGATTATGAAAGAAAACTGGCAGGGAACATAAAAACTGACTGCAAAGGTTTTTATAGATATGTAAAGAGAAAGATATTAGTTAAAACAAATGTAGGTCCCTTGCAGTCAAAAACTGGTGAATTGATCATGGCGAACAAGGACATGGCAGACCAATTGAATAACTACTTTGGTTCTGTCTTCATTAAGGAAGACATAAATAATCTTCCGGAAATAGCAGGGGACCGGCGGTCAAATAAGGTGGAAGAAGTGAGTGAAATCCAGGTTAGCCGAGAAGTGGTGTTGGGTAAATTGAATGGATTAAAGGCCGATAAATCCCCAGGGCCAGATAATCTGCATCCCAGAGTACTCAAGGAAGTAGCCACAGAAATAGTGGATGCATTAGTGATAATTTTTCAAAACTCCTTAGATTCTGGAGTAGTTCCTGATGGTTGGAAGGTAGCTAATGTAACCCCACTTTTTAAAAAAAGGAGGGAGAGAGAAAACGGGGAATTACAGACCAGTTAGTCTAACATCGGTGTTAAAGAAGGAACTGCAGATGCTGGAGAATCGAGGGTTACACAAAAAGCTGGAGAAACTCAGCGGGCGCAGCACCATCTAAGGAGCGAAGGAGATAGGCGACGTTTCGGGTCGAGACCCTTCTTCAGACTGGTCAGGGATCAGGGTAACGAGAGATATAAACAGTGATGTGGAGAGATAAAGAACAATGAGTGAAAGATATGCAAAAAAGTATTGGTGATAAAGGAAGCAGGCCATTGTAAGCTGTTTGTGGTGTGAAAATGAGAAGCTGGTGCGACTGGGGTGGGGGGGGGTGGGGGGGGGGGGAGATGGAGAAGGAATGTCAGGGCCCGAGGGCTGAGGGAGAGGTGGGGAGGAGGCAGTCTGGGTTAACAGAATTGAGAAAATTCAATGTTTAAGCCCAGAGGATGCAGACTCCCCAAGCGGAATATGAGGTGCTGTTCCTCCAACTTGCGGTGTTGGTCACTCTGGCCGTGGAGGAGGCCCAGGACCGAGAGGTCGGATACGGAGTGGGAGGGGGAGTTGAAGTGCTGAGCCACCGGGAGGTTGGGCTGGTTATTGCGGACCGAGCGGAGGTGTTCGGCGAAACGATCGCCCAGCCTCCGCTTGGTCTCACCGATGTAGATCAGCTGGCATCTGGAGCAACGGATGCAGTAGATGAGGTTGGAGGAGGTGCAGGTGAACCTCTGTCGGACTTGGAATGACTGCTTGGGTCCCTGAAAGGAGTGGATGGGGGAGGTGAAGGGACAAGTGTAGCATCTCTTGCGGTTGCAAGGGAAAGTGCCCGGGGAAGGAGTGGAGCGGGAGGGAAGGGAAGAATTGACGAGGGAGTTGCGGAGGGAGCGGTCTTTGTGGAAGGCAGACAGGGGGGGAGATGGGAAGATGTGGCGAGTAGAGGGGTCACGTTGGAGGTGGCGAAACTGGCGGAGGACTATCTGTTGTATGCGCTGGCTGGTGGGGTGAAAGGTGAGGACCAGGGGGACTCGGCCCTTGTTGTGAGTGGGGGAATGGGGAGAGAGGGCAGTGTTGCGGGGTATGGAGGAGACCCTGGTACGAGCCTCATCTATAGTGGGGGAGGGGAAACCCCGTTCTCTGAAGAACGAGGACATTTGCGATGACCTGGTGTGGGAACACGTCATCCTGGGAGCAGATGCGGCGTACACAGAGGAATTGGGAATAGGGGATGGAGTCCTTACAGGAAGCAGGGTGGAGGAAGAGTAGTCCAGGTAGCTGTGGGAGTCAGTTGGTTTGTAGTGGATGTCAGTCAGGAGTGTATCACCTGCAATAGAGATGGTGAGGTCAAGGAATGGTAGGGAAATGTCGGAAATGGTCCAAGTATATTTGAGTGCTGGATGGAAGTTGGTGGTGAAATGGATGAAGTCAGTCAGTTCTGTGTGGGTGCAGGAGGTGACACCAAAGCAGTCGTCAATGTAACGGAGGTAAAGGTCGGGGGTGGGGCCCTGGTACGCCGAGAACAAAGATTGTTCGACGTGCCCGACAAAGAGGCAGGCGTAGCTAGGGCCCATGCGTGTGCCCATAGCTACGCCTTGTGTTTGGGAGGAAATGGGAGGAGTCAAAAGAGAAGTTGTTGAGGGTAAGGACCAACTCCGCTAGGCGGAGGAGGGTGTCAGTGGATGGGTATGGGTTGCTCCTCTGGTCGAGGAAGTACCGGAGGGCTTTGAGACCATCCTGGTGGGGGATGCAGGTGTATAGTGACTGGACGTCCATGGTGAAGATGAGAGGACGGGGCCTGGACAACGGAATGTGCGGAGCCGACGGAGAGTGTCTGAGGTGTCTTGAACATAGGTGGGGAGGGATTTAACAAAGGGGGATAGGATGGAGTCAAGGTATGTGGAAATGTGTTCGTGGGGCACGAACAGGCAGAGACAATGGGTCTGCAGGGGCAGTCGGGTTTGTGGATTTTGGGGAGAAGGTAAAATCGGGCTGTGCGGGGCTGGGAAACGATGAGGTTGGAGGCTCAACCTCATCGTTTCCCAGCCCCGCATCTGCTCCCAGGATGACGTGTTCCACGCCAGGTCATCGCAAATGTCCTCGTTCTTCAGAGAACGGGGTTTCCCCTCCCCCACTATCGATGAGGCTCGTACCAGGGTCTCCTCCATACCCCGCAACACTGCCCTCTCTCCCCATTCCCCCACTCACAACAAGGGCCGAGTCCCCCTGGTCCTCACCTTTCACCCCACCAGCCAGCGCATACAACAGATAGTCCTCCGCCAGTTTCGCCACCTCCAACGTGACCCCTCTACTCGCCACATCTTCCCATCTCCCCCCCTGTCTGCCTTCCGCAAAGACCGCTCCCTCCGCAACTCCCTCGTCAATTCTTCCCTTCCCTCCCGCTCCACTCCTTCCCCGGGCACTTTCCCTTGCAACCGCAAGAGATGCTATACTTGTCCCTTCACCTCCCCCATCCACTCCTTTCAGGGACCCAAGCAGTCATTCCAAGTCCGACAGAGGTTCACCTGCACCTCCTCCAACCTCATCTACTGCATCCGTTGCTCCAGATGCCAGCTGATCTACATCGGTGAGACCAAGCGGAGGCTGGGCGATCGTTTCGCCGAACACCTCCGCTCGGTCCGCAATAACTAGCCCGACCTCCCGGTGGCTCAGCACTTCAACTCCCCCTCCCACTCCGTATCCAACCTCTCAGTCCTGGGCCTCCTCCACGGCCAGAGTGACCAACACGGCAAGTTGGAGGAACAGCACCTCATATTCCGCTTGGGGAGTCTGCATCCTCTGGGCTTAAACATTGAATTTTCTCAATTCTGTTAACCCAGACTGCCTCCTCCCCACCTCTCCCTCAGCCCTCGGGCCCTGACATTCCTTCTCCATCTCCTCCCCCCCCCCCCCCCCCCCCCCCCAGTCGCACCAGCTTCTCATTTTCACACAACAAACAGCTTACAATGGCCTGCTTCCTTTATCACCAATACTTTTTTGCATATCTTTCACTCATTGTTCTTTATCTCTCCACATCACTGTTTATATCTCTCGTTTCCCTGATCCCTGACCAGTCTGAAGAAGGGTCTCGACCCGAAACGTCGCCTATCTCCTTCGCTCCTTAGATGCTGCTGCACCCGCTGAGTTTAGTCTAACATCGGTAGTGGGGAATCTGCTAGAGTCAGTTATTAAAGATGGGATAGCAGTACATTTGGAAAGTGGTGAAATCATTAGACAAAGTCAACATGGATTTACGAAAGGTAAATCATGTCTGACGAATCTTATAGAATTTTTCGAGGATGTAACTAGCAGTTGATAAGGGAGAACCAGTGGATGTGTTATATCTAGACTTTCAGAAGGGTTTTGACAAGGTCCCACATAAGAGATTAGTATACAAAGTTAAAGCACACGGTATTGGGGGTTCAGTATTGATGTGGATAGAGAACTGGCTGGCAGACAGGAAGCAAAGGGTAGGAGTAAACGGGTCCTTTTTAGAATGGCAGGCAGTGACTAGTGGGGTACCGCAAGGCTCAGTACTGGGACCCCAGCTATTTACAATATATATTAATGATTTGGACGAGGGAATTGAATGCAACATCTCCAAGTTTGCAGATGACACTAAGCTGGGGGGCAGTGTTAGGTGTGAGGCGGATGCTAGGAGGCTGTAAGGTGACTTGGATAGGCTGGGTGAGTGGGCAAATGCATGGCAGATGCAATATAATGTGGATAAATGTGAGGTTATCCACTTTGGTGGCAAAAACAGGAGGGTAGACTATTATCTGGTGGCAAATTAGGAAAAGGGGAGATGCAACGAGACCTGAGTGTCATGGTACACCAATCATTGAAAGTAGGCATGCAGGTGCAGCAGGCAGTGAAGAAAGCGAATGGTATGTTAGCATTCATAGCGAAAGGATTTGAGTATAGGAGCAGGGAGGTTCTGCTGCAGTTGTACAGGGTTTTGGTGAGACCACACCTGGAGTATTGCGTACAGTTTTGGTCTCCAAATCTGAGATAATACATTCTTGTCATAGAGGTGGTACAGAGAAGGTTCACCAGACTGATTCCTGGGATGTCAGGACTTTCATATAAGGAAAGGCTGGATAGACTTGGCGTGTACGCGGTAGAATTTAGAAGACTGAGGGGGGATCTTATAGAAACTTACAAAATTCTTAAGGGGTTGGATAGGCTAGATGCAGGAAGATTGTTCCCAATGTTGGGGAGGTCCAGAACAAGGGGTCATAGTCTATGAATAAGGGGGAATTCCTTTAGGACCGAGATGAGGAAAACATTTTTCACACAGAGAGAGGTGAGTCTCTGGAATTATCTGCCACAGAAGCTAGTTGAGGCCAGTTCATTGGCTATATTTAAGAGGGAGTTAGATGTGGCCCTTGTGGCTAAATGAATCATGGGGTATGGAGAGAAGGCAGGTACAGGATACTGAGTTGAATGATCAGTCATGATCATATTGAATGGCGGTGCAGGCTCGAAGGGCCGAATGGCCTACTCCTGCACCTATTTTCGATGTTTCTATGTTTCTATGTTTCTATTAACACGATCCTACACACATAGAAACATCGAAAATAGGTGCAGGAGGAGGCCATTCGGCCCTTCGAGCCAGCACCGCCATTCATTGTGATCATGGCTGCTATCAATAACCCGTGCCTGCCTTCTCTCCATATCCCTTGATCCCACTGGCCCCTGGAGCTCTATCTAACTCTCTCTTAAATCCATCCAGTGACTTGGCCTCCACTGCCCTCTGTGGCTGGGAATTCCACAAATATGTGGCAGAGAATTCCACACACTATGGACAATATTACACATGCATGAAGCCAATTGACCTACATAGCTGTACGTCTTTGGAGATATGAGAGGAGGGATGCGCTGTTGTTGGAGAGGATCCGGAGGATGTTTATCAGAATGATCCCGGGAATAATTGCGTTTATGTATGATGAGCGTTGAAACAGCGCTGGGCCTGTACTAGCTGGAGTTTAGAAGGATGAGAGGGAACCTCATAGAAACTTACAGTATAATGAAAGGCCTGGGTAGAGTGAATGTGGGGAGAATGTGGAGAGGATAAACAGGCCCTTCGGCCCATCGAGTCCCCGTCGACCAGCAGTGACCCCCTACATGAGCACTATCCCACGCTCTAGGGACAATTTACAATATTTACCAAAGCCAATTAACCCGCAAACCTGTACGTGTTAGGAGTGTGGGAGGAAACCGGAGACCTCAGAGAAAACCCACGCAGTCACAGGGAGAACGTACAAACTCCGTACAGACAACACCCCGAGATCAGGATCGAATTCAGCTCACGTTAAAATATATAATTTGGCAGAAAAGTTTAAGAAAACATACCCAACTTTTTATACTTTCTCATCACTTACACAAAGCTTTGTCTCTGTAAGCTGAAGAACCGCTGCCTCACTGTGGCAGAGGCCAGGGTTCGATCCTGACCCAGGGTGCAGTCTGTGTGGAGTTTGCACGTCCTCCCCGTGACCTGCGTGAGTTTCACTGCGGGTGCTCCGGTTTCCTCCCACATTCCAAAGACGTGCGTGTCTTTGACTTATATTGACCGACAACCCCGCACGTCTTTGGAGTGTGGAAGGAAACCGGGTGACCCGGTGGGAACCCACGTGGTCACGAGGAGAATGTGCAAAATTGACAATTTACACAAGCCAATTAACCTACAAACCCGCACGTCTGTGGAGTGTGGGAAGGAAACCGGAGCACCCGGAGGAAACCCACGCGCTCAGAGGGAGAACGTACAGACAGCACCTGTAGTCAGAATCGAACCCAGGTCTCCAGCGCTGTAAGGCAGGAACTCTGCCGCTGTGCCACCATCCTGCCCCCTAGTCCCTAGTGTGTGCAGGATAGTACCAGCAGACCAGCTGGGCTGCAAGTCCTCTTTCCACGCTGTTTGTCTGGTCTAAAGTGGCAAGTCTTAAGGGCCTGTCCCACGTGGCCGTCATTTACCCGACAGGCCGGTAGTGACTGACGCGCGACGGTCGCGCACGTCATCATGTGTCCGCACAGCCGTCTGGAGCGTGTGACATCATTTGAAGATAGACACAAAGTGCAGGAGTAACTCAGCGGGACCCGCAGCATCTCTGGATGACGTTTCGGGTCGAGACTCTTCTTCAGTCTGAAGAAGGGTCTCGACCCTAAACGTCACCCATTGCTTCTCTCTAGAGATGCTGCCGGTCCCGCTGAGTTACTCCAGCATTTTGTGTCTATCTCCAATCGTCTTGGCACATCTCTGGGAGTTAGGAATGGGGGCGGATCCGAATCCGGATCCGCAACGGCCGTGAGCCCCAGGCCGAGTTTGGCGATCGTTTGCCTGCTTCTGCTGCTGTTGGAGGTGAGACGTTGCACCGCGCCAGGGTGTCCCACTTGGGCCGTCAGTTCCACGACAGGCTGGTGGTGCGCGAAGATTTTGTGCAGAAGGAAATCCTGGAGCGCTGTGTGATACTCCACGCTCCTCCACGCCACTGCATGCGCCCGTCCTGCGCTACCCACACGCTACCAGGTCGCGTAAATGGCGACCAAGTGGGACAGGCCCTTTAAAGCCTAAGATGCGCCTGGAAATAAGTGCAGCTGGCGAGCTTGTCCTATCGTCCGTACCTGCGTAGCAAATGAAGGAGAGGGCGAAATCACACTGTAGTCCAAACCACTCGTCGCGATCGGTGGAGACGCAGACGTGCGAGGTGGCGCTGAACTGCTCCTGATACCACAGCGCCCAGTTGGAGTAGGTGAAATTGTCTCCGTTCGCCCACTTCCAGCCGCTGTCTTTCAGCTCCTCATTGTGCAGGCCAATCCACTTCCACTCCCCCTGGCCCAGCATGGAGCTGACCAGCTCCTCCTCCCTCGGCGTCCTGAAACTCACCAGGTCGGTGTAGTTTCTCCGGCAGTGGTCTCTCGCCTCCTTCCAGGTCTTCTCCTGCCGCACCACAGAGTACTCCCTGTCTCCCCCTTCCTGAGTCAACGGCCGACCTTGAAAGAGGGCGCAGAAACAAGGAACTGCAGATGCTGGCGGACCAAGAAATAGACACAGCGGCGCGGCGCGGCGGTAGGCTTGGGCGGAAATCCTGGGGGGGGGACAGGGGGCGCGTCCCCCCACCCCATGTTTTGAGAGGTCTGGGACAACCCCCCCCCCCCCCCCCCACCCCCGCCATGTTTTGTACTTCGGATTTTAAAATTCTGTGAAAAGAAATCTATTAAAAATCTCCGCTTTCCGCAAGACAGTGGGGGTGGGACTGATGATCGAGGGCGCCGATTGGACGAGAGAGACGTCGGTCAGCAGGCAATGGGGGGGGGGTGGGGGGAACATGATGATTCAGCGCGATGATTGGAGGAGGGAGAAGTCCTGGTGGAGCAAACATCATAGAGTGGAGTTTGAATCGGCCCGTTCGCGGGGCCTTTCATCGCCCAGCGCGGCTTAAAATTGGCCGCGGGATCTTCCACCGCCCGGCGATCAAATTTCTGCGTCGAGGCGATCGACGCTCCCGATGTTGAAGCCCCCGCCGGGCGATGGAAGATCCCGCTGGCTGGTTTTAAGGCGAGCCAGGCGATGAAAGGCCCCGCGAACTGGCCGATTCAAGCCCCACGATTCGGGGCGGACGAAGCTGCTGTTGCTGGAGTTCGGACTTGGTCACCAACCAGGTCAGCTCCCGATGTTACCATCCACAGGGGCCACGGACGAAGCCTCGTGTGTGTGTGTGTGCACGTGCGGCCTCCAAGGAATTGTGTGTCACCCCCCATTTGTTTTGATAGCGATTTCCGCCCCTGGCAGTAGGGTTGCCACATCACAGCGCCAGAGACCCGGGTTCAATCCTGACTATGGGGTGCTGTCTGTACGGACCCTGTGACTGCGTGGGCTTTCTCCGGGTGCTCTGGTTTCCTCCCACACTCCAAAGACGTGCAGGTTTTTAGGTTAATTGGCTTCTGTAAATTGTAAATTGGTGTGTTGAAACATAGAAAATAGGTGCAGGAGAAGGAGGCCATTCGGCTCTTTGAGCCAGCACAGCCATTCATAGGTGATCATGGCTGATCATCCCCAATCAATAACCCGTGTCTGCCATCTCCCCCTATCCCTTGATTCCACCAATCCCTAGAGCTCTATCTAACTCTCTCTTAAATCCATCCAGTGACTTGGCCTCCACTGCCCTCTGTGTAGGATGGTGCTAGTGTGTGGGGTGATCGCTGATCGACGTGGACTCGGTGGGCCGAAGGGCCTCGCTCTATGCTGTACCTCTAAAGTACAAAGACACCAAATGCTGGGGTAACTCAGCGAGTCAGGCAGCATTTCTGGAGAACATGAACAAGTGATGTTTTGGTTTCTGAACCCTTCTTAAGACCATACCTAAAATGCCGCCTATCCATGTTGTGCAGAGATGCTGCCTGACCCGTTAAGTTACTCCAGCGCTCTGTGTCTTTCCATTAAAAGCAAGCATAAAGATCTTTCACTGAAATCGTACACAAGAACAGTGGTAGAATTTAATGGACCTCTTTATAGCCTCACAGAGCCAGAGACCTGGGTTCGATCCTGACTTCGGGTGCTGTCTGTGCAGAGTTTACATGTTCTCCCTGTGACCGCGTGGGTTTCCTCCGGGTGCACGGGTTTCTTCCCACATCCCAAAGACGTGTTGGTTCGCAGGTTAATTGGCAACTGTGAAAATCGCCTCCAACGTGCAGGTAGTTGGATGGGAAAGTGGGTCAACATAGAACTAGTGCGATTGGGTTGTCGAGGGCCGGCGTGGACCTGGTGGGCCGAAGGGCCTGTTTCCACATGGCATCTCTAAACCAAAAACTTGGCAGAGTGCGGAATTCGAGGGGGATCTGGAGCACAATAGAAGGGGCCTTGTCATGGTTCATGCCTAACAGCTCTCAGATTCACACGGGTTATTCCCAGGGACACATTCGGACAGCGATACCAAGTGCTGCTGGAAGGTCGTCAACTCGGTGAAAGACGCTCTTTGGTCTGGCCAGAGCGTTGTTGGCCTCCCAGCAGAGCGAGATGTCCATCGGGGAATGTTGCCGACTGGCCCGCTGCAGACTGCAGGAGTATGTGCTGAGGGACGCACTGAAGCTCGGTGCAGCCAAGGCTCTGAGGGGGAGGACCACAGTCTAAGGTCCTTCAGCTGCTGGGCATTGGGGGGCAGGGTCCAGTGGGAACATTCCTCAAACAAGGGGAGGTGTATCACCCCGGGACACCACAAAAGTGACAATATCTTTTGTTTAGGGATAGGGTTAGGATTAAGGTAGCTCTTTATTCCTTGGAGCGCAGGAAGATGATGGATGATCGTATAGAGGTGTACAAGATCATAGACAATAGACAATAGGTGCAGGAGTAGGCCATTCGGCCCTTCGAGCCAGCACCGCCATTCAATGTGATCATGGCTGATCATCCACAATCAGTACCCCGTTCCTGCCTTCTCCCCATATCCCCTGACTCCACTATCTCTACATAGAAACATAGATACATAGAAAATAGGTGCAGGAGTAGGCCATTCGGCCCTTCGAGCCAGCACCGCCATTCAATGTGATCATGGGTGATCATCCCAAATCAATAACCCGTGCCTGCCTTCTCCCCATATCCCTTGATTCCACTAGCCCCTAGAGCTCTATCTAACTCTCTCTTAAATCCATCCAGTGATTTGGCCTCTGTGGCAGGGAATTCCACATATTCACAACTCTCGGGGTAATTCACAACTCAAGGTTAGGGTTTAAGAGCCCTATCTAGCTCTCTCTTGAAAGCATCCAGAGAATCGGCCTCCACCGCCCTCCGAGGCAGAGAATTCCACAGATTCACAACTCTCTGTACGAAAAAGTGTTTCCTCGTCTCCGTTCTAAATGGCTTACCCCTTAGTCTTAAACTGTGTGGGCCCTGGTTCTGGAGGAATAGATCGGGTAAATGCACAGGATCTTTTACCCAGAGTAGGGGAATCAAGAACCAGAGGACATAAGTTTAAGGTGGGGGTGGGGGTGGGGGGAAGATTTAATTGGAACCCGAGGGCATTTTTTTTTAACATAAAGTGGTAGGTGCATGGAACGAGGAGGAGGCAGTTGGGGCAGGGACTACCATAGCATTTAAGAAACATTTAGACAGGTACATGAATAGGAGAGGCTTAGAGGGGTATGGGCAAATGCAGCCAGGTGCGACTAGTGTAGATGGGGCACATTGGTCGGTGTGGGCAAGATGGGCCGAAGGGCCTGTTTTCATGCTGTATGACTTTGTGATAGGTGCAAACACTACTGAGTATTACACTATTGAAAGCATAGTTCAGTTGAGTTGAATTTAGTTTAGTTTAGTTTAGTTTTGTTTGGAGATTCAGCGCAAAACAGACCCTTCGGCCCACCGAGTCCGCGCCGACCAGTGATCCCCGCACACTAACACTATCCCACACAAACTAGGGACAATTTACAATTATACTTAGCCAATCAAACTACAGTGCAGTTTTAGTCCCCTAATTTGAGGAAGGACATTCTTGCTATTGAGGGAGAGCAGCGCAGGTTCACCAGGTTAATTCCCGGGATGGCGGGGCTGTCATATGCTGAGAGAATGGAACGGCTGTGTTTGTACACTCTGGAGTTTAGAAGGATGAGAGGGCATCTTGCCATAGATGGAGTACAGAGAAGGTTCACCAGACTGATTCCTGGCATGTCAGGACTTCCATATGAAGATTTTGCTTTATGGGAAGGATGTAGAAGAGAAATGGAGGACATTTAAAGGGGAAATTGTAAGAGTACAGAATCTTTATGTCCATGTTCGGTTGGAAGGAAATAGTAAAAATCGGAAAGAGCCATGGTTTTCAAGGGAAATTGGACACTTGGTTCGAAAAAAGAGAGATATCTACAATAATTATAGGAGGCATGGAGTAAATGAGGTGCTAGAGGAGTATATAGAGTGTTAAAAGAATCTTAAGAAATAAATTAGAAAAGCTATAAGAAGATATGAGGTTGCTTTGGCAAACAAGGTGAAAGTAAATCCAAAGGGTTTCTACAGCTATATTAATAGCAAAAGGATAACGAGGGATAAAATTGGACCATTAGAGAGCCAGAATGGACAGCTATCTGCAGAGCCAAAATAGATGGGGGAGATATTGAACAATTTCTTTTCTTCGGTATTCACCAAGGAGAAGGATATTGAACTCTGTGAGGTAAGGGAAAAAAGTAGAGTAGCTATGGAAACTATGAGATTCAAAGAGGAGGAAGTACTGACACTTTTGAAAAATATAAAAGTGGATTAGTCTCCAGGTCCAGACAGGATATTCCCTAGGACATTGAGGGAAGTTAGTGTAGAAATAGCAGGGTCTATGACAGAAATATTTCAAAAGTCATTAGAAATGGGAATATTGCCAGAGGATTGGCGTACTGCGCATGTTGTTCCATTGTTTAAAAAGGGTTCAAAGAATAAACCTAGCAATTATAGACCTGTTAGTTTGATGTCAGTGTTGGGCAAATTAATGGAAAGGATACTTAGAGATAATATATATAAGCATCTGGATAAACAGGGTCTGATCAAGAACAGTCAACATGGATTTGTGCCCGGAAGGTCATGTTTGACAAACCTTCTTGAATTTTTTGAAGAGGTTACTAGGGAAATTGATGAGGGTAAAGCAGTGGATGTTGTCTATATGGATTTCAGTAAGGCCTTTGACAAGGTTCCCCATGGAAGGTTGGTTAAGAAGGTTCAATCTTTGGGTGTTCATGGCGGAGTAGCAAGATGGATTCAACAGTGGCTGAATGGGAGATGCCAGAGAGTAATGGTGGATGGATGTTTGTCAGGTTGGAAGCCGGTGACCAGTGGGGTGCCTCAGGGATCTGTGTTGGGTCCACTGTTGTTTGTCATGTACATCAATGATCTAGATGATGGGGTGGAAAATTGGATAAGTAAGTATGCAGATGATACTAAGATAGATGGAAGTAGATTTTCAAAGTCTACAGAGAGATTTGGGCCATTTGGAAGAGTGGGCTGAAAGATGGCAGATGGAGTTTAATGCTGATAAGTGTGAGGTGCTACATCTTGGCAGGACAAATCAAAATAGGATGTACATGGTAAATGGTAGGGAATTGAGGAATGCTGTGGAACAGAGGGATCTAGGAATAACTGTGCATAGTTCCCTGAAGGTGGAATCGCATGTAGATAGGGTGGTAAAGAAAGCTTTTGGTGTGCTGGCCTTTATAAATCAGAGCATTGAATATAGGAGTAGGGAAGTAATGTTAAAATTGTACAAGGCATTGGTAAGGCCAATTCTGGAGTATGGTGTACAATTTTGGTCGCCTAATTATAGGAAGGATGTCAACAAAATAGAGAGAGTACAGAGGAGATTTACTAGAATGTTGCCTGGGTTCCAGCAACTGTTACAGAGAAAGGTTGAACAAGTTAGGTCTTCATTCTTTGAAGCGCAGAAGGTTAAGGGGGGGACTTGATTGAGGTCTTTAAAATGATGAAAGGCATAGACAGAGTTGACGTGGAGAAGCTTTTCCCATTGAGTGTAGGGAAGATTCAAACAAGAGGGCATGACATGAGAATTAAGGGACAGAAGTTTAGGGGTAACATGAGGGGGAACTTCTTTACTAAAGAGTGGTGGCTGTGTGGAATGACCTTCCAGCAGAAGTGGTGGAGGCAGGATCGATTTTAACATTTAAAAGTAAAGTGGATAGGCATATGGACGGGAAGGGAATGGAGGGGTATGGTCTGAGTGCAGGTAGTTGGGACTAGGGGAAAATAAATGTTCGGCACGGACTGGAAGGGCCGAGAGGGCCTGTTTCCGTGCTGTAATTGTTATGTAGTTATATGGTTATAAGAAAGACTGGATAGGCTCGGCTTGTACTAGCTGGAATTTAGAAGATTGAGGGGGATCTCATAGAGACTTACAAAATTCTTGAGGGGTTGGACAGGTGAGATGCAGGAAGATTGTTCCCGATGTTGGGGAAGTCCAGGACAAGGGGACACTGTTTAAGGTTAAGGGGGAAGTCTTTTAGGACCAGGATGAGAAAATCATTTTTCACACAGAGAGTGGTGAATCTGTGGAATTCTCTGCCACAGAAGGTAGTTGAGGCCAGTTTGTTGGCTATGTTTTAGAGGGAGTTAGATGTGGTCCTTGTGGCTAATGGGATCAGGGGGTATGGAGAGAAGGCAGGTACGGGATACTGAGTTGGATGATCAGCCGTGATCATATTGAATGGCGGTGCAGGCTCGAAGGGCCGAATGGCCTTCTTCTGCACCTATTGTCTATTGTCTATTGACCGGGTGGGTTTCCTCCGGGTGTTTCAGTTTCTATATTTCTATCTTATTGAAACATATAAGATTATTGAGGGTTTGGACACGCTAGAGGCAGGAAACATGTTCCCGATGTTGGGGGACTCCAGAAACAGGAACCACAGGTTAAAAATAAGGAATAAGCCATTTAGAACGGAGATGAGGAAACACTTTTTCTCACAGAGAGTTGTGAGTCTGTGGAATTCTCTGCCTCAGATGGCGGTGGAAGTCGGTTCTCTGGATGCTTTCAAGAGAGAGCTAGATAGGGCTCTTAAAGATAGCGGAGTAGGATATGGGGAGAAGGCAGGAACGGGGTACTGATAGTGGATGATCAGCCATGATCACAGTGAATGGCGGTGCTGGCTCGAAGGGCCAAATGGCCTACTCGTGCACCTATTGTCTATTGTCTATTGTCTTCGAGATTGAGAAGATAGGATAAGTGTTTGCAGGGGTGTTCATTTTAATTCTGAATAAAGTTTGTGTTCTTAAATTTTTTTAAGGTTTGCAACATTCTTACCTTCCATATAAGGTGACTTGGATTTAAGGTGCGGAGATTGGCTTGGGGTCTTTGCACTTCCCACCATATTCCCGAATCGCCCAATCAAAGCTGCTTCTTCATCTGTGATGGATAATACTGGCAGTTCTGTTGAGAGAGTTATGTTTTTTAATGCATACAAGTTCTAGGAGCAGAATTTGGCCATACAGCCAATCGAGTCTACTCCGCCATTCAATCACGGCTGATCTATCTTTCCCCCTCAACCCCAAGGAATTGATTGTGGACTTTGGAAGGGGTAGGATGGTTCAAAGGTTAATTTATTGTCACAGACACCAATTGGTGCAGTGAAATTCAAATTGCCATTGCAGAAAATTAATAAGATGGCGACCCATAGTCCCGTTTATATCAACGGGTCGATGGTGGAAAGGGTCAAGAGCTTCAAATTCCTGGGCGTGCACAGCTCTGATAATCTCTCCTGGTCCGAGAACACTGATGCAATCATTAAGAAAGCACATCAGCACCTCTACTCCCTGAGAAGATTACGAAGAGTCGGTATGTCGAGGAGGACTCTCTCGAACTTCTACAGTAGAGAGCATGCTGACCGTGGCTTGGTTCGGCAACTTGAGCGCCCAGGAGCGGAAACGACTGCACAAAATTCGTAAACACTGCCCAGTCCATCATCGGCTCTGACCTCCCTACCATCGAGGGGATCTATCGCAGTCGCTGCCTCAAAAAGTCTGGCAGCATCATCAAGGATCCACACCATCCTGGCCACACACGCATTTCCCTGCTGCCTTCAAGTAGAAGGTACAGGACCCTGAAATCTGCAAAATCCAGGTTCAGGAATAGCCACTTCCCCACAGCCATCTGACTATTAAACTCCTGAAACAAAACTCTGAACATTAATAGCCCATTGCAATTTATCTGCTTATTTATGTGTGCATATATATATATTCAATGGTATATGGACACACTGATCTGTTCTGTATTTATGCCTGTTATATTCTGTTGTGCTGAAGCAAAGCAAGAATTTCATCATCCTATCTGGGACACATGACAATAAACTCTCTTGAATCTTGATTAACCCCGACACCCGCACTAATCTAGAATCTGTGGAGGTAGGAACTGCAGATGCTGGTTTAAACCGAAGATAGACACAAAAAGCTGGAGTAACTCAGCGGGACAGGCAGCATCTCTGGAGAGAAGGAATGGGTGACGTTTCGGGTCGAGACCCTTCTTCAGAATTTGGCAGTCTCCGCCTTAAAAATATCCATTGACTTGGCCTCCGCAGCCGTCTGTAGCAATGAATTCCACATATGGAGGTACAGTACAAGGAAATGCATAAGTTGGTTGAATTTCGAGATACAGCGAGTTAAACAGGCCGTTCGGCCCACTGAGTCCACGCCGACCAGCGATACCCGCACACTTACACTATTCTACACACACTAGGGACAATTTACAACTTTCCAAGCCAATAAATATACATAAAGTACAATGAATATTGGACTAGCTAATAACTTGAGGTGATTTGGTTTAGTTTAGTTCAGATGGGTTCAGTTTAGTTTCGATTAGTTTATTATTGTTCTGTGTACCGAGGTACAGTGGATAGCTTCTTTGTTCTTGCGGTCTTGGATGGAGCTGGTCACAAACCACATTGAGATGCATCCCAATAAAATGCTCCAGTATTATTTTTCCATTAAAACTTATGTTCAAAACTTTGATATAAAATTAGATTCAAGATTCAAGAGAATTTATTGTCATGTGTCCCAGATAGGACTTCAGCACAGCAGAATATAGCAGGCATTAATAAATACAGAACAGATCAGTGTGTCCATATACTATTGAATATATATATATATATATACACACACATAAATGAACAGATAAGGTGCAATAGGCTATTAATGTTCAGTTTTTTTTTAGTTGTGTTTAATAGCCTGATGGCTGTGGGGAAGCTGTTCCTGAACCTGGATGTTCCAGATTTCAGGCTCCTGTACCTTCTACCTGATGGCAGCGCAGAGATGAGTGTGTGGCCAGGATGGTGTGGGTCCTTGATGATGCTGCCAGCCTTTTTGAGGCAGCGACTGCGATAGATCCCCTCGATGGTGGGGAGGTCAGAGCCGATGATGGACTGGGTTGTGTTTACTACTTTTTGCATATCCTTGCTTTTTAAAAGCTTAGAAGATATTCTTACCTCCAGTAGAAGATAAATTTGTTAAGAAGGCTTCTAAGTCCTCATCCGAGTCCAATATGAAGGTAGTCTGTGAATTCCAGGTCTCTGGTTCTTCAGCACTTGAAGGTGCGGGGAGCTCTATAAGGAGTAGATAGCATGGTTGAAGGCTTTATTTCAGTTTGTAGTTTAGAGATACAGCGTACAAACAGGCCCTTTGGCCATCCGAGTCCGCGCTGACCAGCGATCCCCGCACACTCACACCACCCGACACACACTAGGGTCAATTTCACATTTATACCTTTAAAACAAGCCAATTCACCTACAAACCTGTACGTCTTTGGACCATGGGAGGAAACTGAAGATTTTAGTTTAGTTAAGAGATACGGCGCGGAAACAGGCTCTCCGTCCCAACAAGTCAGGGCCGCCCAGTGATCCCAGCACATTAACCCTACCCGACACATTAGGGACAATTTACAATTTTACCAAGCCAATTAATCTTGTAGATCACTCTATACTGATGACTGCGTAGCCGGTCATAGCGCGAACTCCATCATCAAGTTCACTGACGACACCACTGTTGTGGGGCGTATCACTGATGGGGATGAGTCCGAGTATAGAAGACAGATCGAGCAACTGTCCATATGGTGCCAGCACAACAACCTGGCCCTCAACACCAGCAAAACCAAGGAACTGATTGTGGACTTTGGAAGGAGTAGGATGGGGACCCACAGTCCTGTTTATATCAACGGGTCGATGGTTGAAAGGGTCAAGAGCTTCAAATTCCTGGGCGTGCACATCTGTGAAGATCTTTCCTGGTCCGAGAACACAGATGCAATTATTAAGAAAGCTCACCAGCGCCTCTACTTCCTGAGAAGATTACGGAGAGTTGGTCTGTCAAGGAGGACTCTCTCTAACTTCTACAGGTGTACAGTAGAGAGCTTGCTGACTGGTTGCATCGTGGCTTGGTTCGGCAACTTGAGCACCCTGGAGAGGAAAAGACTACAAAAAGTAGTAAACACTGCCCAGTCCATCATCGGCTCTGACCTTCCTTCCATCGAGGGGATTTATCGCAGTCGCTGCTTCAAAAAGGCTGGCAGCATCATCAAGGATCCACACCACCCTAGCCACACACTCATCTCCCTGCTACCTTCGGGTAGAAGGTCCAGGAGCCTGAAGACTGCAACAACCCGGTTTAGGAATAGCTACTTCCCCACAGCCATCAGGCTATTAAACCTGGCTCGGAACTCTGAACATTAATATCCCTCCATCTGTTATTTGCACTTTATTAATTTATTAATTCATGGGTGTATTTATGTATAGAATTGTAGTCAATGCCTTCTATGTTCTGTTGTGCTATGCAAAGAAAGAATTTCATTGTCCTGTCAGGGACACATGACAATAAACTCTTTTGACTTTGACTTGACTTTGACTTTGACTTTGACTTTGAACCTACAAACATGCATGTCTTTGGAGTGTGGGAAGAAACCGGAGAGCCTGGAGAAAACCCACACGGGTCACAGGAAGAACGTACATCCAGACAGCACCCATAGTCAGGATCGAACCCGGGTCTCCGGTGCAGTAGCTTTACCGCTGCAACCACCTTGCCTCCCGCTTTTTACATAGAACCAGCCCTATTGGCCCACCCACTCACGATGAGGTTCCCACACATAAACCAAAGATCTCGGAGAAAACCCACACAGGTCACGGGGAGAACGCACAGACTCCATACAGACCAGCACCCGTAGTCGGGATGGAACCCGGGTCTCCGGCGCTGCATTCGCTGTGAGGCAGCGACTCTACCGCTGCGCCACCGTGACCGCCACTGTGCCGCTCTTTGGAAACACGTTCATTCTTTGGCATCTGGGAGTCTCAGAGTCATACGGCATGGAAACAGACCCTTCGGCCCGCCACTTCTCTGCCGACCATCTTATCAAGTTCCACATACTGACCCCTTCTGGATAAAGGCATCCTCGCGCAAAAATCCGACATTCCCCCCCCATTTTGATTTCCTTACTTCAGAATCAGAATGCCTTTTATTGTCACTATACACATGTACAATGAGATTAAAAGCTGCTCCTACTCAGTGCAAAACAAAACAAAAAGGGGGGGGGGGATAAGGTGCACAGTTTCTGCGGCGCTATATACATATCTATAAAAAGACAATGGATAAATAGAATGGATAAATAGGATTCCTATATCCAGTATGGGTTATTGCACATATTGGAAATTACAGTTACAGTACAAATTACAGTAGGTGGATAGATGGAAGTCCGGGGGTTAGGCTGTGAAGTCAGTGCATGTGTGAGTTCAGGGAGATAATGGATTTTGGAAAGAAACTGTTCTTGAGTCTATTTGTCCTTGTGCTGATGCACCTATAGCGCCTCCCTGAGGGCAGCAGGTTGAACAGGCCAAATGCAGGATGGGAGCTGTCCTTGATAATGTTCTTCGCCCTGCTGAGGCAGTGGGAGGTGTAAATGTCCATCAGAGAGGGGAGAGGGGAGAGGGCAGCCGATGATCTTCTGTGCTGCCCTGACTACCCTCTGAAGCCTCTCCCTGTCTGCCATGGTGCAGCTGCCGTACCATGCTGTAATGCAGTATGTCAACAGGCTCTCAAACTTGAGTTTGTGTACAAAACCATGAAAGGAATAGACCAGGTAAACGCATGGAGTCTCTTGTCCAGAGTCAGTGAATCGAGAACCAGATGACATAAGTTTAAGGCGAGGGAGAAAAGATTTAACAGGAACATGGGGGCTAACTTTTTCACTCAAAGGGTGGTGGGTGTATGGAACAAGCTGCCGGAGGAAGTTGTTGAGGCAGGGACTATTGCAATGTTTATGAAACATTTAGACATGTACATGGATCGCACAGGCTTAGAGGGATATGGGCCAAATGCAGGCAGGTGGAACTAGTGTAAATGGGACATGTTGGTTGGTGTGGGCAAGTTGGGCCAAAAGGCCTGTTTCCACGCTGTGTGACTCAATAACAAGAGGAGTTCATAACAAGAGGAGTTGAGTATTGGACCAAAGAGGTCCTTCTGCAGTTGTACAGGGCCCTAGTGAGACCATACCTGGAGTATTATGCGCAGTTTTGGTCTCCAAATTTGAGGAAGGACATTATTGCTATTGAGGGAGTGCAGCGTAGGTTCACAAGGTTAATTCTCGGGATGGCGGGACTGTCATATGCTGAGAGAATAGAAACATAGAAAATAGGTGCAGGAGTAGGCCATTCGGCCCTTTGAGCCTGCACCGCCATTCAATATGATCATGGCTGATCATCCAACTCAGTATCCTGTACCTGCCTTCTCTCCATACCCCCTGATCCCTTTAGCCACAAGGGCCACATCTAACTCCCTCTTAAATATAGCCAATGAACTGGCCTCAACTACCTTCTGTGGCAGAGAATTCCACAGATTCACCACTCCCTGTGACCAAGTCTATCCAGTCTTTCTTCATATGAAAGTCCGAATGGCCAACTTCTGCTGCGGTTTCTATTGTGATTGGCATACCTGTGTAACAGATGAAGGGCAGTAGGACATCGCATTGAGTGTCCACCCATTGCTCGTGGTCTATGTACACACAGCTGGGAAAGGTAACGTTGAGCTCCTGCGGATGCCAAGGCACCCAGCCGGTGTAACGGAACTGCTCTCCTGTTGTCCACTTCCACCCGTCGGATGAACGGTCGTCGTTGTACAGCCCGATCCAGAGCCACACGCTGGGGATGGCGAAACGCGTCACCACCTCCCACTCCTCCCAACTCAGGATGTTGGCGAGGTCCGTGAACCTGTTCTGACAGTAGTCCCGAGCTTCAGACCACGTCTTCAACTCTTTGATCAGATGATATCCTCTGCCCGAAGACGTCTTCGCCTGCGACGAGCCTAGGAAAAAACAGCAGAAAAAAATGTGTCGTCATTCAAGATTCAAGAGAGTTTATTGTCATGTGTCCCCGATAGGACAATGAAATTCTTGCTTTGCTTCAGCACAACAGAACATAGTAGGCATGAATACAGAACAGATCAGTGTGTCCATATACCATTGAATATATATATATGTACACACATGAATAAATAAACTGATCAAGTGCAAATAACAGATAATGGGCTATTAATATTCAGAGTTTTGTCCGAGCCAAGTATAATAGCCTGATGGCTGTGGGGAAGTAGCTATTCCTGAACCTGGTCGTTGCAGTCCTCAGGCTCCTGTACCTTCTACCCGAAGGTAGCAGGGAGATGAGTGTGTGGCCAGGGTGGTGTGGGTCCTTGATGATGCTGCCAGCCTTTTTGAGGCAGCGACTGCGATAGATCCCCTCGATGGAAGGGAGGTCAGAGCCGATGATGGTCTGGGCAGTGTTTATTACTTTTTGTAGTCTTTTCCTCTCCAGGGCGCTCAAGTTGCCGAACCAAGCCATGATGCAACCGGTCAGCAAGCTCTCTACTGTGCACCTGTAGAAGTTAGCCAAAGCGAAACTCGGGAATGTTCCCGATGTTGGGGGTGGGGGGGGGGGGGGGGGGAGTCCAGATCCAGGGGGGGTCACACAGTTTATGAATAAGGGGTAGGCCATTTGGGACTGAGATGAGGAAAAACCTCTTCACCGAGAGAGTCCAGAATCAAGAGTGTCCTGTCCTGTCCCACTGTAGGAGTTCATTCAAGAGTTCTCCTGAGTTTGCCCTGATTCGAACTGGGAGATTTACGGTAATGGCCGCTCGTAATTACTAGGGGCTCTCGTGGACATTTTTGAAAAATCTTCCCGAGTCTTCCCGAGCTTACCTAACGCCGTTAGCGTTACGAGCTGCTAAGGGACGTCCCCGCGCTCCGACGTACCCACTACGTTCATTCTCCGTGCTTACCACGTGTATGATTTTTTTTTTTAACTCGGCAGAGCTCTTGAATGAACTCGTACAGTGGGACAGGTCCATCATATGTCCCGGACAGGACAATTAAATCCTTTCTTGCTGCAGTACCACAGAATATGTGAATATGTAAACATATCAGGGAAAAAAGAAAAAGAAAAAAAAGTTCAATAAATAGAGAGCTGTGAATGTGGAATTCTCGGCCACAGAAGGCAGTGGAGGCCAATTCACTTGATGTTATCAGGAGAGAGTTAGATTTAGCTTTTGGGGCTAACGGAATCAAGGGATATGGGGAAAAAGCAGGAACGGGGTACACGGGACAATAAACTGAACCGTGTTGAGACGTGTTGGCCGGTATGGGCAAGTTGGGCCGAAGGGCCTGTCTGCACGCTGTATCGCTCTATGACCCTATGACATGGAAAACATGGGAGAAGGGTTTCGACCCGAAACGTTGCCTATTTCCTTCACTCCACCCGCTGAGTATCTCCAGCACTTTTGTCTACCTGAGATATTCACAACTTGGCTTGGAAGGCAGTAAACAAAGGAAAGATGAGGGTTTACTGAAGAAGGGACTCGACCGAAACGTCACCCATTCCTCCTTTCCAGAGATGCTGCCTGTCCTGCTGAGTTACTCCAGCATTTTGTTTTCAGTTTGAGTTTTAGAGATGCAACGCGGAAACAGGCCCTTTGCCCCGCACATTAACACTATCCTACACCCGCTAGTGACAATTTTACATTCATACCAAGCCAATTTACCTACAAACCTGTACGTCTTTGGAGTGTGGGAGGAAACCGAAGAGCGTGACCACCGGGGGGTGCCGGGGAGATGGCTGCCCTGCCGGCGGTCTGTTTGTCTTTTCACTCTTTTTGTTATTTTTTAGTTTGTTAAATGTTTTTGTTTTAATGTTCTTCGGTTTGTTTTATGTGGGGGGGAGGGGGAAACTTTTTTTCAAGTTCCTACTTTCGATTAATTTTCGGATCACATTCTCCGGCCTACCATCGCTGGAGCTGGGAGCCTCCTCGGAATGTCGTGAGCTGCACTGCGGGGCGCGGACTTAACATCGGAGCTGATCCCTAGCCTGGGATCGCTCCCACCGCGGCCTGCGGACTTACCATCAAGGGCTCGCAGTCTCGGGTGAGGCTAGTTGGGAAGCTCCAACGTCGCGGAAGGTTCGACCAGACCCGACGCGAGGTTCAATCGCCCGGCGCGGGGTAGCTGACATCCCCCCGATGCGGGAGCTGAACGCCTCGACACGGAGGGGCTGAACGCCGCCAGCTACGGGAGTCAAGATCGTCCCGTCAACGGGGGGCTCGAGGACCACGACCGAGGAAGAACTGAGGGAAAGGACTTGAACTTTATTTCACCTTCCATCACAGCGAGGAATGTGGAGGGGTCACTGTGGTGGATGTCCATGTTAAAATGTGTTTTTGAAGTGATCTGTTGCTTTTAATTGTATGACTGACCTGGCCGGTGAAATTCCTCGTCTGTTGCCAAACATACTTGGCGAATAAAGTGTGATTCTGATCTCGGAGAAAACCCGCACAGGTCACGGGGGGATACAAATGTACAAACTCCGTACAGACAGCACCCGTAGTCGTTATTAAACCCGGGTCTCTTGCGCTGCAAGTGTGTAAGGCAGCAACTCTACCGCTGCGCCACCGTGCCGCCCTTTGTGTCTATCTAGGGTTTACATTACCTGTTTCCGAATGGTTAGCAGATGTCCCAGGTATGACGTTCATGTCGGGGTCGATCAATTTTGGTGACGGTTCTGTGGAAAGAGCACATCGTACAGCTCACCTCAATTTGGGTGCTGACCATTCCGACTCCTAATTCATATATTTCTGTGCCTTTTGCCAAATCCCCCTCCTCCTCCTCCTTCTCCTCTCTCCTTTTAGTGGCTTTTAGTTTAGTTTCATTTAGAGATACAGCACGGAAACAGGCCCTTCGGCCCACCTAGTCCGCGCCGACCAGCGATCCCCGCACATTGACACTATCCTGCACCCACTAGGGACAATTTACACGTACACCAAGCCAATTAACCTAGAAACCCGCACGGCTTTGGAGTGTGGGAGGAAACCAAAGCTCCCGGAGAAAACCCACGCAGGTCACGGGGAGAACATACAAACTCCACACAGACAGCGCCCGCAGTCGGGATCGAACCCGGGTCTCTTGCACTGTAAGGAAGCAACTCTATGTTGTGGAACCTTCATGCATTGGGTTTAGTTTAGAGATATAGCCCGGAAAAACGTTTTTACCCAGAGAGTTGTGAATCTGTGGAATTCTCTGCCACACAAAGGCCGTGGAGGCCAATTCACTGGATGAATTCAAGAGGGAGTTGGATTTGGCTGTTAGGGTTAACGGAATCAAGAGATATGGGGAGAAGGCAGGAACGGGGTACTGCTTCTGGATGATCAGCTATGATCACGTTGAATGGCGGTGCTGGCTCTTAGGGCCGAATGGCCCTTCTCCTGCACCTATTTTACAATAGACAATAGGTGCAGGACGAGTCAGCACCGCCATTCAATGTGATCTTGGCTGATCATCCCCAATCAGTACCCCGTTCTTGCCTTCTCCCCATATCCCCTGACTCCGCTATCTTTAAGAGCCCTATCTAGCTCTCTCTTGAAAGTATCCAGAGAACCGGCCTTCACCGCCCTCTGAGGCAGAGAATTCCACACTCACAACTCTCTAGGTGAAAAAGTGTTCCCTCGTCTCCGTTCTAAATGGCTTACCCCTTATTCTTAAACTGTATGGCCCCTGGTTCTGGACTCCCCCAACATCGGGAACATGTTTCCTGCCTTTAGTGTGTCCAAACCCTTAATAATCTTATATGTTTCAATAAGATCTCCTCTCATCCTTCTAAACTCCACAGAGTATACAAGCCCAGCCGCTCCATTCTCTCAGCATATGACAGTCCCGCCATCCCGGGAATTAACCTGGTGAACTTACGTTGCACTCCCTCAATAGCAAGAATATTCTTCTTCAAATTAGGGGACCAAAACTGCACACAATACTCCAGGTGTGGTCTCACTAGGGCCATGTGCAACTGCAGAAGGACTTCTTTGCTCCTGTACTCGACTCCTCTTGTTATGAAGGCCAACATGCCATTTGCTTTCTTCGCTGCCTGCTACACTTGCATGCTTAAAGCCCTGTCCCACGGTACGAGTTCATTCCAAGACCTCTCCCGAGTTTGTCCTGAATCGAACTCGAACTCGATTTACGGTAATGGCCGCTCGTGGCTCTCGTAGACATTTTTCAACCTGTTGAAAAATCTTCACGAGTCTTCCCGAGCTTACCTGCCATCGTTAGCGAGTCTTCCCGAGTACCTGCCAAGCCGCTAAGAGACGTCCCCGAGCTCCGACGTACCCGCTACGTTCACTCTCCGTGCTTACCACGATTTTTTTTTTTTTTTTAACCTCGGGTGAGCACTTGGAATGAACTCGTACCGTGGGACAGGGCTTTGACTTTCATTGACTGATGAACAAGGACCCCCAGATCTGCATGGGTTTTTTCTATGTTTCTATGTTTCTATGTTGCATGTCTCATCGGAGGCGGCAATACCTGTGTAACAGACGAAGGGCAGCGGGATATCGCAGTGGGTGTCCATCCACTGGTCAATGTCGATATACACGCAGATAGGCACGGTGGCGTTGAACTCTGGCGTGTACCAAGGCGCCCAGTTGGTGTAGTTGAAGCTCTCCCCCGTGGTCCAACGCCAGCCATCCGAGGACTGGTCGTCGTTGTGAAGTCCAATCCAGAGCCAAGTGCCTCGGGCAGCGAAGACCTCGATCACCTCCTCTTCCTCCCGGCTGGGTATGCTGGCCAGATCGGAGAAGATCCTCTGGCAGTGCGCGCGCGCCTCCACCCAGCTCATCATGTCCAACACCAAGTGGTACTCCCGACCCGTCAGCTTGGAAACCAGGTTAAGACCTCGGGAGATCACATCACGGAAGTGATATCAGTTCAAGGTGACAATAGACAACAGACAACAGACTGGTATTGAAATTGACTTTAGAGATAGTCGTCCAAAATCTCAGGACCCACTTCTCTGTACATGGCATTCCAGCTCGTCTTCAGACTGACGATCGATAATAGACAATAGACAATAGGTGCAGGAGGAGGCCATTCGGCCCTTCGAGCCAGTACCGCCATTCACTGTAATCATGGCTGATCATCCACAACGGGACCCAATTCACCAGCCAAAAATTTAAAGACTTTGCCAAACGGTGGAACTTTCAACATGTCCCATAGCCCATCAGGCTCAACAATACGTGCCCGCAACTTTTCGGAGGAAAAGGTTGATGAGGCTGCTCCATACCACACGAGGACCGGGCGGGTTAGCAAGCCGCCTGTTAGATATGGCGATTATGTTTAACCCCCTTATTATTAGATGTGGCGATTTGCATTTAACATTTTAGACAATAGACAATAGGTGCAGGAGTAGGCCATTTGGCCCTTTGAGCCAGCATCGCCATTCAATGTGATCATGGCTGATCATCCCCAATCAGTACCCCGTTCCTGCCTTCTCCCCATATCTCCTGACTCCGCTATCTTTAAGAGCCCTATCCAGCTCTCTCGTGAAAGTATCCAGAGAACCGGCCTCCACTGCCCTCTGAGGCAGAGAATTCCACAGACTCACAATTCTCTGTGAGAAAAAGTGTTTCCTCGATATTGACAACTACTCTACACCGGCGAGACCAAGCGCCGGCTCGGCGATCGCTTCGCTGAACACCTCCGCTCAGTCCGCCTTAACCAACCTGATCTCCCGGTGGCTCAGCACTTCAACTCCCCCTCCCATTCCGAATCCGACCTTTCTGTCCTGGGCCTCCTCCAATGTCAGATTGAGGCCCAGCGCAAATTAGAGGAGCAGCACCTCATATTTCGCTTGGGTAGTTTATCCCCAGCGGTGTGAACATTGACCTCTCCAATTTCAGATAGCCCTTGCTTTTCCCTCCTACTCCTCCCCTTTACAATTTTCCTACTAGTCCGCATCAGTCTGAAGAAGGGTCTCGACCCGAAACATCACCTATTCCTTCGCTCCATAGATGCTGCCTCACCCGCTGAGTTTCTCCAGCATTTTTGTCTACCAGTTTTGTCAACAGTTTTGGTCTCCTAACCTGAGGAAAGACATTCTTGCCATAGAGGGGCTACAGAGAAGGTTCACCAGACTGATTCCTGGGATGGCAGGACTTCCATATGAAGAAACACTGGATAGACTTGGCTTGTACTCGCTGGAATTTAGGAGATTGAGGGGGGGATCTTATAGAGGCTTACAAAATTCTTAAGGGGTTGGACAGGCAGGAAGATTGTTCCCGATGTTGGGGAAGTCTAGAACAAGGGGTCACTGTTTAAGGATAAGGGGAAAGTCTTTTAAGACCGAGATGAGAAAATCTTTTTTCACACAGAGAGTGGTGAGTCTGTGGAATTCTCTGCCACAGAAGGTAGTTGAGGCCAGTTCATTGGCTATATTTAAGAGGGAGCTAGATGTGGCCCTTGTGGCTAAAGGGATCAGGGGGTATGGAGAGAAGGCAGGTACGGGATACTGAGTTGGATGATCAGCCATGATCATATTGAATGGCGGTGCAGGCTCGAAGGGCCGAATGGCCTACTCCTGCACCTATTTTCTATGATTCTACGATTCCTACTAGTCCTACTCTCTCCGCCTACTTTCTATCTTTTTCCCGATCCCCACCCCCCCAAAATCAGTCTTAAGAAGGGTCTCGACCTGAAACATCACCCATTCCTTCTCTCCATAGATGCTGCCTGTCCCGCTGAGTTACTCCAGCATTTTGTGTCTACCTTCGATTGTATCCAGCATCTGCAGTTCTTTCTCACACAAGGGATATCAGTCCGGTGGCCGGTGTGGGCGTTGGGCCGAAGGGCCCGTTTCCACACTGTATCACTCTGTGACTCTATCAGTCCGATATCCACCGGAGATATGACATCTGACCAGCATTCACCTCCGCACACAAACACTAGGAGCGATTTACAATTTTTACCTAAGCCAATTAATCTACAAACCCGAGATAGACACAAAAAGCTGGAGGAAATCAGCAGGTCAGACAACATCTCGGAAGAAAAGGGATTGGTGACGTTTCGGTTCAAGACCCTTCTTCAGACCCAGAACGTCACCTATTCCTTTTCTCCAGAGATGCTGTCTGACCCGTTGTGTTACTCCAGCTTTTTGTGCCTCCCTTTGCTTTAAATTAGCATCTCAGTTCCTTCCCACACAACCTACAAGCCTGTACGTCTTTGGAGTGTGGGAGGAAACCGGAGCACGCGCGGTCACGGGGAGAACGTGCAAACTCCGTACAGACAGCAGCCTGCAGTCAGGATCGAACCTGGATCTCAGGTGCTGTGAGGCAGCAACTCTACTGCAGCGGGAACAGGCCCTTCGGCTCACCGAGTCCGCACCCTCAAGCGATCCCGCACACTAACATTATCCTACACACACACACACATTAGGGACAATTTACAATTATACCAAGCTAAATAACCTGCAAACCCGCACGTCTTTGGAGTGTGGGGGGAAACCGGAGCACCCGGAGAAAACCCACGCAGTCACAGGGAGAACGTGCAAACTCGGTACAGACAGCACCCTCTAGTCAGGATCGAACCCGGGCCTGTGGCGCTGTGAGGCAGCGACTCTAGCGCTGCGCCACCGTGCTACCCCTCGTTTCTGTATTTGGTTGTGAACTTACCTATTACAGATTGGTTGGTCGAAAGTTCATGTGAGTTGACCAGTTCTTCACTCTCATACAGTTGCTCTAGTTCTGTTGAAAGAGAAGAAAAGCTTCATAGGAAGACATATTCTCATGGGACGCGAGTCTTACTGCACGAGTACACATGGTCATTGAAACCGCATTACAGATACAAGGGCACGGTGGCACAGCGGTAGAGTTCTCTCTCCATCCTCTCCCGCTTCCCAGTTCTCCCACTAGTCTTACCAATGAGAGAGAGAGAGAGAGAGAGAGAGAGAGAGAGAGAGAGAGAGAGAGAGAGAGAGAGAGAGAGAGAGAGAGAGAGAGAGAGAGAGAGAGAGAGAGAGAGAGAGAGAGAGAGAGCACGTGTGTCCCTGGAGGGGGAACACGCGGTGTCCACGAGGACTCTGGAGGCCTTCCGTCAACGCTGGTCACCGCGTGGGGTTGAGGCGATTATAAATGAATGTACTGCTGTACTACAATGATCTGTTCATTATAGTGTGATTTTTGATTGTGTTTTGATGTGTTGTATTTTATGATTTGTGTTGAATAAAGTTTTTGAAATGAAAAAAAAAAAAAAAAAAAAAAAAAAGAGAGAGAGAGAGAGAGAGAGGTCGTGTTTTCTTCTCAGCTCTGCAGTTGAGAAGGATTGAAGCAGCCTTTCAAGGATTTTGCCGTTGGAGAGGGCACAGACCCAGGGGGGCTTCATAGTTCAACTTATTGTTGGGCTGTTGAAGCTTTTCTCTGGTCTGGGAAGCCTCCATCTGTGTGAAGATTCCTGAGTTTCTCCACATTGTCGAGGGTGCGGTTGTCGTTGGCGGATTGCCAATAGTGCCTGTGATCGTGGGTTTGGAATATTGGCGGTGTCTTTGTTGTTTTTAGCGCCGTTTCTCTGCCCTAAAGTCATTTTGCTCAGTGCGGCTGCCTGGCTTAATGTGAAGAAGGTACTTGTGCTTCCGGCGAGACTGCGATAGAGCTTTCCAAAAGCTGCTCTTGGCTGTGGACGAACCTGGGGACTTTCCTGCTTCTGCTGGAGGTTTCTGTTTTCTGCTGCCTGTCTTTGACTGTGACTGTCTCTGGGACTTAACTTGGAGCTGTGCTGCTGAGGTGCCTGGAGCTGGTTTGTGCCTCTGTGAGGATGGCGATGGAAGGGGCGCGGCCGAAGGGGCGCGGCCGAAGGTCCGGACCTACGCAGCGATGGCATCAGTGGCGGGTGCGAGGCCATCTGAGCTTGAGCCTCATGTTGACTTGGATGGGGACAGCTTTGGTATTTCTGTTCAAACTGGGCCTATGATGTCGAGGGGGGTAATTACGAAGGCCATGAATGAACTTCTTGGGAGGGGGGCTATTGTCTCTTCTGAGCTCGAAAGAGGAAAGGTGGAGATGATACTTAAGACCCGGGAGTGTGTGGCCCGAGCGTTGGAGGAGGGGATCTCAGTGGGGGGGTCCACATACAGGTGGATCCGTGGGTATCCAGGGTGAGACCGGTTCTTCTGCGGAGCTGCCCCACCTATTTTTCGGATGCAGTACTTATTCCACACCTGTCCAAGTTCGGGGAGGTGCGGTCTAAATGTTTTCGTCTCTTGCATCCCGGGGTGGACCCAGAGGAGAAAGGGGTCTTCAGTTTCAAGAGGAGGGTGTTCATGAAGGTGGGTGAGGGGGATGGTGCCGAGGGGAGTTTTGAGGTGGTGCATAAGGGTGTCCCCAGAACCGTGCGTTGGAGTTGGGGAAAGGCACGGTGTCATGCGTGCGGCGAATTTGGACATCTCCGTAGGGAGTGTCTTTTTCGCGGGGGCACTGCTAGAGGTTCTAGTGCAGTGGCCCAGGAAAGCGCTGCTGGCCCATCTGGGGTGGCTTGTCAAACCTCAGCGGCGCGGGGCGGTACTGCTGACCCGGCTAAGGTTGCCAGTTCTGCCTTGGTGACCCGGGGCGGCAGTGCTAAGCCTTCTGGGTCCGTAGGTTCCGCTTTGGGGACCCTGGGCAGTGAGAGCCCACGCCCCCCACGTCTTGCGCCTGTGGCGGCGGATGGAGGTGGGGCGCAGGAGGAGGGGAGTGTTGAGGGGGGGTTTTGGGAGAAGCAGGGGAAGCACAACAAGAAGAAGGAGAGGGATAGGGCCGCCCGAGCGAAGAAAGTGCAATCGGGTGAGTTTAGCTCCAGTGTGGTGCAGACTGCACCTGCTGGGGCCAGGGGGGAGTTGCGGTGGTTCGGAAGGGGGTAAAGAAGCCTAAACGTGTGGGTGGCAAAGTGGATGGGGGTAATGTGGAGGCGGATGACCCTTCCCTTATGGAGGTTACCGCACCTCCGCATGTGAGTGGGACTAAAAGGAGGCATCTGCCTGGTGAAGATGAGGAAGGGCGTGGGTCCAGAGCGAAGGGGATGTCTTTCTCCGGGCTTTCCACCACTGAGGTGGCTGAAAGTGGTCTTGACCCGGTGTTTTCTGGGTCGGTGGTTGGGCCTTCTCTTCATGGATCTACAGCGGGTGTCACAGGACCAGGTGCTGAGGTTGATTCCGGTGGAGTTGTGTCCACTGGGCGGGAGTCTGTCCCTTCATCTCAGGGGCCCTCTGAGGGAGTTATCTCGGCGGGTGCTGTGGTTAGCTCCCTTGGGTGTGTACCCTCTGGGTCGGACGAGGTCCCCTCGTTTCAGAGGCCTACTGAGGGTGCTAGCACGTTAGGTGACGTGGTTGGCTCCCCTGGTAGTGTGCCCTCTGTGACGGGGGATGTGCAGAGTCCCGAGGGGGGAGTTTCGGGGGTGTTGTCGTTCAAGTCTGTGCTCCATATCGGTGCCAGTGGAGGTGCTGGGGGGCGGGATGCCTCACCGGATGAGTTGTCTGGGGTGAGTTTAATAGCAGGTGGTGATTCTCTGGGTGATGCCTGTGGAGAGGGCACTCTGGATGATGTGGAGGTCAGGGCTGTTATGGGTCGTGATCCTCTTTCAGATTCCGAGGGTGCCAGTGTTCCACAGGCCCTGGGGATGCCTCTTGTTGTTGCTTCCCCAGGCCCAGAAGAGGAGGGTGATGGTAGCGTGCAGGAGCCCAGCCATTCAGAGGGCTGCGAGTCTCAGGCAGGGGTGTCGGGACCCACCCCCAGCATTGATCCGGGGGGTCGTGTCATGGCTGAGGAGGGGGACAGCGATGCGGCCAGTGGGTGTGGCACAGAGAGTGATTTGTCAGAGAGTTCTGGTCTTTCTGAGGTTGTTGATTCAGGTGCGAGCGGGTTGGATGTGAGCCCAGACTCCAAGGCCGTGTCTGAGGCGAAGCTTATTGTTGAGGTGCGAGAGTTCTTAAAAATAAGCCGTGCTCCCAAAACATTATGGTCTGCTGCGACAAGGCGGTGGGAGGATTGTCTAGATTTGCAGGCGAGTCTCGAGGCTATCCTTAGTAACAAGGATAGTGGTCTTTCTGACTCGGATTTGGGGCAGTTTCGGGGTTTTTTGAAGGTCCTCAGAAAAGGAGTTCTTGCGACTACAGGGAGTGTGAGGGTCTCAATCTAATGTGCCTACACATTCACAGTAGCTACATTAAATTTAAATTTAGATTTAGAGCGAGTTTTCGAAGATTTCAGCTCTTATCAGCCCTAAGGGAGGGGAGATTTGCAGTTTGTTATCTGCAAGAGACACATACCGTTGCTAGTGATGAACCTACCTGGCAACTGGAGTGGGAATGGAGGGCTTATATGAGCCATCTCAGCTCAAATTCGAGTGGGGTGGCTTTTCTGTTGGCCCCAAATTTTCTGCCAAGCATTTTAAAAGTGCAGGAAGTGGTGCCAGGACGTTTGCTCCATCTGGCCGTGAGCCTGGATGGCATGCCGTTGCATTTCATTAACGTGTATGCCCCTAGCTCCGGCACGATGCAGGCCGGCCTACTTCGGGAGGTGAATGCTCTGTTGGGCACTATTGATAGGGGAGAGTGTGTCTTCCTTGGTGGGGACTTTAATTGCACACTTGAGGTGCGGGACCGTTCTGGTACTCAGTGTGCGCCTGCTGTAGCGAAGAAGCTGAGAGGCTTGATTGACTCCTTTGAGTTGGTTGATGCTTGGAGGGACCTTCACCCTGATTCCACTGCTTTTTCGCGGAGGTCTGAGGGCGGTGGTTCCCGCATTGATCGGTTTTATATTTCCCGAGCGTTTGTTTCCCGTGTCTCAGCGGCCTCAATGCGGCTGGTGCCGTGCTCGGACCATTGTCTGGTGCGTGTGGATTTTAATCCAGCGTGCGCTCGGGCTGGGTCCGCGTACTGGCACTTTAACAACAGGCTGCTGGAGGATCGGTGTTTCCGGGAGTCATTCACTCGGTTTTGGGTGAAGTGGAGAGAGAGGCAGAGGTGCTTCTCTTCCCTTAGGCAGTGGTGGGATGTGGGTAAAGCTCACATCCGTCTCTTTTGTAAGGAATATACATGGGGGTCGACTGGGAGGCGGGACTCCGCGGTCGGGAAGCTGGAGAGGGAGATACAGGACGCTGAGTCTCGCCTGGGTCAGTTTGGTGAAGACTCCAGCGAATGGGGAGAGTTTCAGAGGAAGAAGGAGGTTTTGAGGAGTCTGCTGCTTGAGCGATCTCGAGGCGCATACGTGAGGTCTCGGGTCCAGATGCTGCACGAGCTGGACCGAGCGTCGCCTTTCTTTTTCTCTTTGGAGAAGGGGCGGGGAGCTCGAAAACAGCTCGTGGAGTTGCTTGCAGATGACGGCTCCTCTGTCACTGATCCAGAGAGGATTAATGCCTTGGTTAGGTCCTTTTATGGGTCCCTGTTCTCTGCGGAAGGATTCAGTGTGGAGGCTCAGCAAGTTCTGTGGGAGGGTCTACCGACCGTAGATAGGGGGGAGGCTGATCTTCTTGATGGCCCCTTATCTTTGGAGGAGTTGACTCGCGCCTTGCATCAGCTCAGGAGGGGTAAGTCCCCCGGGCTGGATGGGTTGACGGTGGAGTTTGTTAGAGCTTTCTGGGACATCCTAGGGGGTGACTATATGTTGGTTCTGGGGGAGAGCCTGGCGACTGGAGTGATGCCTCTCTCGTGGCGTAGGACGGTTGTTGTCTTGCTGCCTAAGAAGGGCGAACTCCGTTTGTTGAAGAACTGGCGTCCAGTCTCTCTCCTTTGCACAGAATATAAAATTTTTGCACGGGCAATGGCAAATCGCCTGGGCTCCGTGCTGCATCAATTGATTCATCCTGATCAATCTTATACAGTCCCTGGCCGGTCCATCCAGGATAACATCCACCTGGTTAGGGACCTGATTCATTTAGTCCAGGGTACTGGTGAGTTAGCTGCTTTTCTGTCTCTTGATCAGGAGAAGGCTTTTGATAGGGTGGAGCATGAATACCTATTTGGGTCGTTGCAAGCGTTTGGGTTTGGACCACACTTCGTGGCCCGGGTCCGGCTTTTGTACGCTGCTGCGGAGTGCCTTGTAAAGGTTAATGGCGCGGTGCTAGCTCCTTTTCATTTTGGGAGGGGGGTCCGCCAGGGGTGCCCTATGTCGGGCCAGTTGTATTCGGTCTGTGTGGAGCCGTTCCTGTGTCTTCTTCGGAGGAGGTTGACAGGCCTGGCCCTACCTGGCCCGCGGGTTGAGGTGATTCTATCGGCGTATGCCGATGACGTACTTCTTATGTTCACTGATCCTGGTGACCTGCGGAGGATGCGTGACTGCCAGGAGATTTTCTCGGCTGCATCTTCTGCTAGGATTAACTGGAGTAAGTGCTCTGGACTTTTGGTGGGTCAGTGGCGGGTAGACTCCCTGCCGGAGGAGATGGCATTGTATGCGTGGAGTACCACGCACCTCCTCTATCTGGGGGTGTACCTGAGTCCCACTGAGGATGTTTGGCCGGCAAACTGGCAAGAGTTGGAGACGAAGGTGGTTGCTCGGCTGGGGCGCTGGTCAGGCCTGCTTGGAGTTCTCTCCTTTCGGGGGAGGGTGCTGGTCATAAACCAGCTGGTGGCCTCTATGTTATGGTACCGGCTGGCTACTCTTGTCCCGCCCTCTATATTTGTAACTGCTATACAGAAGAAGCTGGTGGATTTCTTTTGGGGAAATAGGAAGCATTGGATTTCCGCGGCGGTCCTGAGTCTTCCATTAGAGGAGGGAGGCCAGTCCTTGGTGTGCGTGCGCACCCAGGTGGCGGCTCTCCGTCTCAGGACTCTGCGGAGATACATGTATGTAGAGAACCCTCCCAGATGGCACGCTCTGGCCACGTATTTTTTCCGTCAGGGTCGTTGCCTAAGGGGGGTCTCGCGGCTCCCGGTGGCGGGCATCAGTCGACCCGCTCTAAGGGGCTTGCCTGTTTTCTACAGGGATGTGTTAAGAGTGAGGAATTTGGTGGTGTTCAGCCAGAGTGTTGCTCCACGAGGAGAGGGGGATGTTGTGGCTGCGGGTGTGGCTGGTCCTCATCCTGTCATGGTGGGTGTCGAGGAGAGGCGCGAGCCTAGAGTGGTTCAGATAGAGCTTACCCCCGCTCCGTCAGATCTGCTCATCGGGCCTAGGCTCCGGGATATTTCTCGGCCTCCGGCTCCGCACAATCTGAGCTGCCTTTCTGAGATGACCAGCATGCCATTTTGTGATGCAAGGAGACGCGCACTGTATAGGATGCTCCTGCACATTCTGAACCACCGTGCCTTCGTCTCCCGTCCTGACTCACCATGGAGGACGGTGTTACCATCCGAAGGCAGCGGGGGGCCCCAGTGGGGGTCCTTCTATAAGGGAGTTGTACCCCTTTATATTGGGGACCTGGGGTGGAGAGTGCTGCATGGAGCGGTGGTTTGTAATAAACTTTTGAGTCGGTTCACGGGCTCGTCTGCCGCATGTATTTTCTGCGGAGAGGAGGAGACCGTATTCCATGTGTATATGGAGTGTGTGAGGTTACTGCCCCTGTACCAATATCTGAAGGGGCTGTTCCTCAAGTTCTGGCTGCATTTTAGCCCCACAATCCTGGTGTTTGGACTTAAGGCAGGGAGTGGGGAGAGCCGAGTGTGGGGGGGGGAATTACCTGTCGGTTTGCTCCTCGGCCTGGCCAAGATGGCCATTCGTGGGTCCAGGCAGCGGGCGGTCGACGGTCAGGCGAGAGTCGGCTGCCTGCCCCTCTTTCGGGCCTACGTCCGTGCACGTGTGTCCCTGGAGAGGGAACACGCGGTGTTCACGGGGACTCTGGAGGCCTTCCGTCAGCGCTGGTCACCGCGTGGGGTTGAGGCGATTATAAATGAATGTACTGTTGTACTTCAATGATCTGTTCGTTATAGTGTGATTTTTGATTGTGTTTTGATGTGTTGTATTTTATGATTTGTGTCGAATAAAGTTTTTGAAATGAAAAAAAAAAAAAAAAAGAGAGAGAGAGAGAGAGAGAGAGAGAGAGACACACACACACACACACACACACACATACACAGCTTGACCGGCTGATCAGTGCGGGCCAAGACCAGGAGCAGGGTGAAGGATGACATCAAACGGGCCATGACAGCTATTGAAAAAGACTGGAAATAGTAAGGGGGAAATTTTAAAAAGACTCGAAGGAATTAACCTGGTGAACCTACGCTGCACTCCCTCAATAGCAAGAATGTCCTTCCTCAAATTAGGGGACCAAAACTGCACACAATACTCCAGGTGTGGTCTCACCAGGGCCCGGGGAGAACATGCAAACTCCTTACAAACAGCACCCGAGGTCAGGGTCAAATCTGGGTCTCAGATGCTGTAAGGCAGCAACTCTACCGCTGCGCCACCGTGCTGCCCATAAAAGCTTGAGAAAATGGCATATTTCCATTCTGAAAGACTGGGAAATATTTATTTCTGCTGGAGGCCAAGATATCCCTCCGTACAGACAGCAGCCCGCAGTCAGGATCGAACCCGGATCTCAGGTGCTGTGAGGCAGCAAATCTACTGCAGCGGAAACAGGCCCTTCAGCTCACCGAGTCCGCACCCTCAAGCGATCCCGCACACTAACATTATCCTACACATACACACTAGGGACAATTTACATTTACACCAAGCCAATTAACCTGCAAACCTGCACGTCTTTGGAGTGTGGGAGGAAACCGGAGCACCCGGAGAAAACCCACGCGGTCACAGGGAGAACGTGCAAACTCCGAATAGACAGCACCCTCTAGTCAGGATCGAACCCGGGCCTGTGGCGCTGTGGGGCAGCGACTCTACCGCTGTGCCACCGTGCTTCCCCTCGTTTCTGTATTTGGTTGTGAACTTACCTATTTCAGATCGGTTGGTCGAAAGTTCGTGTGAGTTCACCAGTTCTTCACTCCCATACAGTTGCTCTAGTTCTGTTGAAAGAGAAGAAAAGCTTCATAGGAGGACATATTTTTAGATGTTCTCATGGGACGCGAGTCTTAGGTTCAATAGGAAACTGACGGATAACTTTTAATATAACAGGAGTCGTCGAGTATAGGAGCAAAGAGGTCCTTCTGCAGTTGTACAGGGCCCTAGTGAGACCACACCTGGAATATTGTGTGCAGTTTTGGTCCCCTAATTTGAGGAAGGACATTATTGCTATTGAGGTAGTGCAGCGTAGGTTCACCAGGTTAATTCCAGGGATGGAGGGACTGTCATATGCTGAGAGAATGGAGCGGCTGGGCTTGTACACTCTGGAGTTTAGAAGGATGAGAGGGGATCTTATTGAAACATATAAGATTTTTATGTGTTTGGACATGCTAGAGGCAGGAAACATGTTCCCGATGTTGGGGGAATCCAGTACCAAGGGGCCACCGTTTAAGAATAAGGGGTAAGCCATTTATAATTGAGACGAGGAAACACTTTTTCCTCACAGAGAGTTGTGAGTTAAGGGTTTGGAAACACTGGAAGCCGGAAATATGTTCCCGATGTTGGGGGAGTCCAGAATCAGGGGTCACAGTTTAAGAGTAGGGGTTGGCCATTTAAAACAGAGATGAGGAACAACATTTTCACCCAGAGAGTTGTGAATCTGTGAAATTCTCTGCGTCAGAAGGCAACGGAGGCCGGTTCTCTGGATACTTTCAAGTGAGCTCTAGATAGGGCTCTAAAAGATAGCGGAGTCAGGGGATATGGGGAGAAGGCAGGTACAGGGTACTGATTGTGGATGATCAGCCATGATCACACTGAATGGCGGTGCTGGCTCGAAGCGCTGAATGGCCTACTCCTGCACCTGTTGTCTGTTGTCTATTGTCTATTTTTCACACTGAGGATGGTGGGTGTATGGAACAAGCTGCCAGAGGAGGTAGTTGAGGCAGGGGCTATTGCAACATTTAAAAAAAAGTTAGACAAGTACATGGATAGGAAATGTGTGGAGGGATATGGACCAAATGTGGGCAGGTGGGGCTAGTGTGGCTGGAACATGTTGGCCTGTTTGCACGCTGTATCACTCTACGACTCTATGAATTTGACTAATTAGACCCACCAACTTCAGAGATAGTTGCAATTAGCCTGGCAATGGCCCTAATCACCTGTGGCAGAGGTTTTAGATCAATCTCCCAACAAGAAGAGATTAACATATGGTTATTTAAATGACTTTGGCTGAAGAGTGAAAAACTGTTTAAAGAATTTTGCTTTCTATTAGTTTAAAGATCCAGCGTGGAAACAGGCCCTTCGGCCCACATCAACCAACGATCACCCGTACTATCAGACACACTAGGGACAATTTACAGGCGTTAATTAACCTACAAACCCACACGTCTTTGGTGTGTGGAAGGAAACTTGAGCACCCGGAGGAAACCCACGCGGTCAAGAGACAATAGACAATAAGTGCAGGAGGAGGCCATACGGTCTTTCGAGCCAGCACCGCCATTCAATGTGATCATGGCTGATCATCCCCAATCAGTACCCCGTTCCTGCCTTCTCCCCATATCCCCTGACTCCGCTATCTTTAAGAGCTCTACCTAGCTCTCCCTTGAAAGCATCCAGAGAACCTGCCTCCACCGCCCTCTGAGGCAGAGAATTCCACAGACTCACAACTCTCTGTGAGAAAAGGTGTTTCCTCGTCTCCGTTTTAAATAGCTTACTCCATATTCTTAAACTGCAGCCGCTGGTTCTGGACTCCCCCAACATCGGGAACATGTTTCCTGCCTCTAGTGTGTCCAAACCCTTAACAATCTTATTTGTTTCAATGAGATCCCTTCTCTTCCTTCTAAACTCCAGAGTGTACAAGCCCAGCCGCTCCATTCTCTCAGCATATGACAGTCCCGCCATCCGTGTCAATCTACGCTGCACTCCCTCAATAGCAAGAGTCGGTATGTCAAGGAGGTCTCTCTCTAACTTCTACAGGTGCACAGTAGAGAGCAACCTGACCAGTTGCATCGTGGCTTGGTTCGGCAACTTGAGCGCCCAGGAGCGGAAAAGACTACAAAAAGTAGTAAACACTGCCCAGTCCATCATCGGCTCTGACCTTCCTTCCATCGAGGGGATCTATCGCAGTCGCTGCCTCAAAAAGGCTGGCAGCATCACCAAGGACCCACACCATCCTGGCCACTCACCTATATCCCTGCTACCTTCAGGTAGAAGGTACAGGAGCCTGAAGACTGCAACGTCCAGGTTCAGGAATAGCTGCTTCCCCACAGCCATCAGGCTATTAAACACAACTCAAACAAAACTCTGAACATTAATAGCCCATTATCTGTTTATTTGCACTTTATCTGTTTATTTATACATGTGTGTATATTTATATGATGGTACATGGACACACTGATCTGTTCTGTATTCATGCCTACTATGTTCTGTTGTGCTGAAGCAAAGTAAAGGGCCTGTCCCACCAGCATGCAACCTGCATGCGGCAAGTGGGGGCCGCGCGGAGGTCGAGTGACCCCTGTACAGCGCCGGTCCCACCAGCAAGCGCCTGCTTGCGACGAGCGCGACCAAACCGGCAGCGGGGGCCGCGCGGAGGTCGGGTGAGTGGCGCGAAGTGGCGTGAAGTTGGAGCGAAGTCCACGGTAAGTTCGCAAGGACAGAGAGGCACAGAGAGAGAGAGACACGGAGGCACACAGAGAGAGGGTCACGGAGGCACATATAGAGAGGGTCACGGAGGCACACAGCGAGGGTCACGGAGGCACACAGCGAGGGTCACGGAGGCACATATAGAGAGGGTCACGGAGGCACACAGAGAGAGGGTCACGGAGGCACATATAGAGAGGGTCACGGAGGCACACAGAGAGAGGGTCACGGAGGCACACAGAGAGAGGGTCACGGAGGCACACAGAGAGGGTCACGGAGGCACACAGAGAGAGGGTCACGGAGGCACACAGAGAGGGTCACGGAGGCATACAGAGAGGGTCACGGAGGCACATAGAGAGGGCCACGGAGGCACACAGAGAGGGCCACGGAGGCACACAGAGAGGGTCACGGAGGCATACATATAGAGAGGGCCATGGAGGCACATATAGAGAGGGTCACGGAGGCAGAGAGAGAGAGAGGGTCAGGGAAGCACACAGAGAGGGCCACGGAGGCACACAGAGAGGGTCACGGAGGCACATAGAGAGGGTCACGGAGGCACACACAGAGGGTCACGGAGGCACACAGAGAGGGTCACGGAGGCACACAGAGAGGGTCACGGAGGCACACAGAGAGGGTCACGGCCGCACAGAGAGAGAGGGCCACGGAGGCACACAGAGAGGGGGCCATGGAGGCACACAGAGAGGGTCACGGAGGCACACAGAGAGAGGGTCACGGAGGCACACATAGAGGGTCACGGAGGCACACATAGAGGGTCACGGAGGCACACATAGAGGGTCACGGAGGCACACAGAGAGGGTCATGGAGGCACACAGAGAGGGTCACGGAGGCACACAAAGAGGGCCACGGAGGCACACATAGAGGGTCACGGAGGCACACAGAGAGGGGGCCACGGAGGCACACAGAGAGGGTCACGGAGGCACACAGAGAGAGGGCCACGGAGGCACACAGAGAGAGGGCCACGGAGGCACACAGAGAGGGTCACGGAGTCACACAGAGACGGTCACGGAGGCACACAGAGAGGGTCACGGAGGCACATATAGAGAGGGTCACGGAGGCACATAGAGAGGGTCACGGAGGCACACATATAGAGGGGGTCACGGAGGCACATAGAGAGGATCACGGAGTCACATCTAGAGAGGGTCACGGAGGCACATATAGAGAGGGTCACGGAGGCACATAGAGAGAGGGTCACGGAGGCACACAGGGAGATGGTCACGGAGGCACACAGAGAGGGTCACGGAGGCACACAGAGAGAGGGTCACGGAGGCACATATAGAGAGGGTCACGGAGGCACATAGAGAGGGTCACGGAGGCACATCTAGAGAGGGTCATGGAGGCACATATAGAGGGGGTCACGGAGGCACACAGGGAGATGGTCACGGAGGCACACAGAGGGGGTCACGGAGGCACATATAGAGAGGGTAACGGAGGCACATATAAAGGGTCACGGAGGCACATATAGAGGAGGTCACGGAGGCACGACGTCGAGGCGGTGCGCACGTCCTCGATGCGGCTGCGAGCCGACAAGCCGTTGCCGCGCGGAATTTTTGAACACAGTCAGTTTTTCGGAGCCCCGCGCGATATCGGGACCAGCTCCGCACAGCTCCATACGGCTCCGGCGATCGAAGTGGGACCGGCCACGCGTTAGGTCGCGCTCACCGCATGCAGTCGCATGCTGGTGGGACAGGCCCTTAAGAGTGTGATTGTCCTATGTGGGACACATGACAATAAACTCTCTTGAATTCAAAGGGGGGGTTGTTGTTCCCACCTGTGTCTGATGGGTTGTTGAGCTGTTCAGCTGATACACCTTCTTCAGAGGGAATGGAAACGCCAGCTGACTCTGTCGAAAATAAAACAATGGTTCAAGAGATTGTTCGTGGATCATAGAGAGGTACAGCGCGGATCCAGTCCATTCGGCCCAATAGGTCCATACTAGCTACCAGCAATCCATTTACTCTAGTTTAGTTTAGTTTAGTTTAGAGACACTGTGCACAAACAGGCCCTCCACCGAGACCGCGCCGACCAGCGATCCCCGCACATTGACACTATCCTACACACACAAGGGACAATTTTACATTCATACCAAGTCAATTAACCTACAAACCTGTGTGTCTGTGGAGTGTGGGAGGAAACAAGTGGAGTTGAGTACAGGAGCAAAGAGGTCCTTCTGCAGTTGTACGGGGCCTTAGTGAGACCACACCTGGAGTATTGTGTGCAGTTTTGGTCCCCTAATTTGAGGAAAGACATTCTTGCTATTGAGAGAGTGCAGCGTAGGTTCACCAGGTAAATTCCCGGGATGGCGGGACTGCCGTATGCTGAGAGAATGGAGCAGGTGAGTTTGTACACTCTGGAGTTTAGAAGGATGAGAGGATCTCATTGGATATATTTAAGGCAGAGACAGATAGATCTTTGGTTAGTACAGGTGTCAGGGGTTATGGGAGAAGACAGAAGAATGGGGTCACCCATTCCTGCCCTCCAGAGGTGCTGCCTGTCCCGCTGAGTCACTCCAGCATTTTTGGGGCCACGGTTTAAACCAGCACCTGTAGTTTCTTCCAACAATAGACAATAGACAACAGGTGCAGGAGTAGGCCATTTGGCCCTTCGAGCCAGTACCGCCATTCACTGTGATCATTGCTGATCATCCCCAATTAGTACCCCGTTCCTGCCTTCTCCCCATATCCCCTGACTCCGCTATCTTTAAGAGCCCTATCTAGCTCTCTCTTGAAAGTATCCAGAGAACCGGCCTCCACCGCCCTCTGAGGCAGAGAATTCCACAGACTCACAACTCTCCGTGAGAAAAAGTGTTTCCTCGTCTCCGTTCTAAATGGCTTACCCCCGTATTCTTAAACTGTGTGGCCCCTGATTCTGGACTCCCACAACATCGGGAACATGTTTCCTGCCTCTAGCATGTCCAAACCCTTAATAATCTTATATGTTTCAATGAGATTCCCTCTCATCCTGCTAAACTCCATAGTGTACAAGCCCAGCCGCTCCATTCTCTCAGCACATGACAATCCCGCCATCCCGGGATAAGTCATGATTGGATGGTGGAGTAGACTACATGGGCCGAATGGCCTAAATTTGCTCCTATCACTAATGGCCTTGTGAGTTTGTTTCAGAGCGTGGATGGGTCATGCAGACTCACCTGTCTTGGACATGTGGGTAGGTTTCACAGCCAAGTGCTTTGTCTCAGTTACTGTGGATGTCGGCGGCTGACCTGTCAAAAGAGTAGAGTATTTTACTTGTTTAAGAAGGAATTACAGATGCTGGAAAATCGAACGTAGACAAAAATGCTGGAGAAACTCAGTGGGCGAGGCAGCATCTATGGAGCGAAGGAAATAAGCAATGTTTCGGGCTGGAAACCCTTCTTGAGACCTTCTTCAGAGTATTTAACTTCACATTTTGCAACAAACGTCTACAGGGGGCACCAAGTCCAGCGATCACCCGTTCACACTCATTCTATCCTCCACACCGGCGATAGTTTACAGAATCCAATTATCCTACAAAACCACATGTCTTAGACAACAGACAATAGACAATAGGTGCAGGAGTAGGCCATTCAGCCCTTCGAGCCAGCACCGCCATTCAATGTGATCATGGCTGATCATCCCCAATCATTACCCCGTTCCTGCCTTCTCCCCATATCCCCTGGCTCCGCTATTTTTAAGAGCCCTATCAAGCTCTCTCTTGAACGCATCCAGTGAACCGGCCTCCACCGCCCTCTGAGGCAGAGAATTCCACAGACTCACGACTCACTGTGAGAAATAGTGTTTCCTCATCTCCCTTCTAAATGTGTGGAGAGGGTGGCGGATTTCCGCTTCCTGGGAATCCATACTGACGTGGAGCGTGAACACCTCTGCGCTGCTGAAAAAGGTCCAGCAGAGACTGCACTTCCTGAGGGTGCTTAGGAAGAATAACATCACACAGAGACTGCTGCTGTCCTTTTATCGGTGCTCCATTGGGAGCATCCTAACATACTGTGTATGCGTGTGGTACACCAGTTGCACAGCAGCTCAGAGGAAAGCGCTCCAGAGGGCCATTGACAACGCCCAGAGGATTGTCGGCTGCCCTCTCCTTACCTTGGAAGACTTACACAGTTCCCGCTGCATCAAAAAATCCCAGAATATTATAAAGGACATTTCCCACCCCGGACACTCCCTGTTTGAACTGTTGCCGTCAGGCAGACGGTACAGATCTACAAGGACAAGGACAAACAGACTTAAAAACAGTTTTTACCCCACTGCTATAAAGGCACTAAATGTAGCCGCCAAGGAACGCGGGGACTAAGGGACTGTGGTTGGTACACTGTGAAATCGACAGAAGGATGTAGGGTTGGGTGTTTATGCGTGCTATTTTCATATTTCATATTTATTTTAGTTGTTTATCTTTTTTAATATTTTACCTTGTATCGTTAGCTTTTATGGTTTGAATGGTGCACTGACTGGTTGACATTTTTTAATTTCGTTGTACATGGTTCATGTTACAATGACAATAAAGAAACTGTTCTAAATGCCCGATCCCTGTGTGGCCCCTGTTTTCTGGACTCCCCCAACATCGGGAACATGTTTCCTGCCTCTAGCGTGTCCAAACCCGTAATGATCTTATATGTTTCGTGGGAGTTTGGGAGGAACCCAGAGGAAATCCCACGGGGAGAAGGTACAAACTCCGTGCGGACAGCACCCCGTGTTCACGATGGAACCCGGGTCTCCGGCGCTGTGAGGCAGCAACTCTACCGTTGCGCAGCCCTGCCGTATGGAGGGAGGAAAAGTGATTCACCCAGTCTTGAAAATCGGAGGAGCCAAGAGAGAGAGGAAAATAAGGGAAGAAAATCAGACAACATCCTCATCCAAGGGTTCGATTGCAAAGGGTTAAACTTCTGAGCAGGCATCTGAGGTAGAGATGAGAGTTCAAATCCCTCCACAACAACGAGGGAATTTAAATTCACTAAAGCATAAACTAAAACAAATTTAATGAAAAGGAAATTCAACCCTGCTTGATAGTATAAAACATGTGGTTTTTTTAAGCTGTGTCAGCACTTTGCAACCAGCCTCTGCAATTGATTACATTGTGGTCCTTTCGAAATCAGTCAGTGGGATGAACGTTGAAGGCAGGCCACCACTGGACATTCTGTGGCTCCGGCAATCACCGGTAGAGTTGCTGCCTCACAGCGCCAGAGACCCGGGTTCGATCCCCACTACGGGTTCTTGCAGTTGTACAGGGCCTTGGTGAGGCCACACCTGGAGTATTGCGTACAGTTTTGCTCTCCTAATCTGATGAAATACATTCTTGCCATAGAGGGGGTACAGAGAAGGTTCACCAGACTGATTCCTGGGATGGCAGGGCTTCCATATGAAGAAAGACTGGATAGACTCGGCTTGTACTTGCTAGAATTTAGAAGATTGAGGGGGGATCTTATAGAAACTTATAATATTCTTAAGGGGTTGGACAGGCTAGATACAGGAAGATTGTTCCCGATGTTGGGGAAGGCCAGGACAAGGGATCACAGTTTAAGGATAAGGGGGAAGTCTTTTGGGACCGAGATGAGAAAAACATTTTTCACACAGAGAATGGTGAATCTGTGGAATTCTATGCCACAGAAGGTAGTTGAGGCCAGTTCATTGGCTATATTTAAGAGGGAGTTAGATATGGCCCTTGTGGCTAAAGGGATCAGGGGGTATGGAGAGAAGGCAGGTACACGATACCGAGTTGGATGATCAGCCATGATCATATTGAATGGCGGTGCAGGCTCGAAGGGCCGAATGGCCTACTCCTGCACCTATTTTCTATGTTTCTATGTTTCTATGCTTCTCTGTACGGAGTTTGTACGATCTCCCTGTGACCTGCGTGGGTCTTCTCCGAGATCGTTGGTTTCCTCCCAAACTCTAAAGACATACAGCTTTCTAGTTGGCTGGGTATAACTGTAAAAATGTCCTTAGCGTTTGTAGGATCGTGTTATGGATTCCCCATGGAAGGTTGGTTAAGAAGGTTCAATCTTTGGGTGTTAATGGCAGAGTAGCAAGATGGATTCAACAGTGGCTGAATGGGAGATGCCAGAGAGTAATGGTGGATGGCTGTTTGTCAGGTTGGAAGCCGGTGACCAGTGGGGTGCCTCAGGGATCTGTGCTGGGTCCACTGTTGTTTGTCATGTACATCAATGATCTGGATGATGGGGTGGAAAATTGGATAAGTAAGTATGCAGATGATACTAAGATAGGTGGTGTTGTGGATAATGAAGTAGATTTTCAAAGTCTACAGAGAGATTTGGGCCATTTGGAAGAGTGGGCTGAAAGATGGCAGATGGAGTTTAATGCTGATAAGTGTGAGTTGCTACATCTTGGCAGGACAAATCAAAATAGGACACATGGTAAATGGTTGGGAATTGAGGAATGCTGTGGAACCGAGGGATCTAGGAATAACTGTGTATAGTTCCCTGAAGGTGGAATCGCATGTAGATAGGGTGGTAAAGAAAGCTTTTGGTGTGCTGGCCTTTATAAATCAGAGCATTGAATATAGGAGTAGGGAAGTAATGTTAAAATTGTACAAGGCATTGGTGAGACCAATTCTGGAGTATGGTGTACAATTTTGGTCGCCTAATTATAGGAAAGTTGTCAACAAAATAGAGAGAGTACAGAGGAGATATACTAGAATGTTGTCTGGGTTCCAGCAACTAAGTTACAGAGAAAGGTTGAACAAGTTAGGTCTTTATTCTTTGGAGCGCAGAAGGTTAAGGGGGGACTTGATCGAGGTCTTTAAAATGATGAAAAGGATAGACAGAGTTGACGTGGATGAGCTTTTCCCATTAAAGGAAGGGAAGATTCAAACAAGAGGGCATGACATGAGAATTAAGGGACAGAAGTTTAGGGGTAACATGAGGGGGAACTTCTTTACTCAATGAGTGGTGGCTGTGTGGAATGATCTTCCTGCAGAAGTGGTGGAGGCAGGATCGATTTTAACATTTAAAAGTAAAGTGGATAGGTATGTGGACGGGAAGGGAATGGAGGGGTATGGTCTGAGTGCAGGTAGATGGGACTAGGGGAAAATAAATGGTCGGCACGGACTGGAAGGGCGGAGAGGGCCTGTTTCCGTGCTGTAATTGCTATATGGTTATATGGTTATTCTGGTCCTGTCCCACTTAAGGCGATTGTGCGATGACAGGCGACTGTCGCTAAACTTTCAACGTTGAAAACGTTTCAGCGACAATTTTGCTGTCGTAGATCGTCGTAGGTGCTGTCGTAGGTTGTCGCCAGGAGTCGTAGGTGAATTCCATTAAAGGGCATGTCCCACGTGCCGATTTTGTCAGCGACTGCTGGCATCATATCAAAATCCAGCGAGGACAAAAAAAATGCTGCGACACTTAAAAAAACGCCGCGCGCCAATACGTCATGGCGCCGTGGCACCGGCGCGTCACGCCACTAATTTTTCGGTGACCTGATACGTCAGTCAATGATGCCGGCAGTCGCTGAAAAAATTGGCAGGTGGGACAGGGCCTTAAAATTAGTCCCTGGCAGTCGCCTAAAGAGTCGTCTAAGTGGGGGTTACACAAAAAGCTGGAGAAACTCAGCGGGTGCAGCAGCATCTAAGGAGCGAAGGAGATAGGCGACGTTTCGGGTCGAGATCCTTCTTTAGACTGGTCAGGGATCAGGGAAACGAGAGATATAAACAGTGATGTGGCGAGATAAAGAACAATGAATGAAAGATATGCAAAAAAGTATTGATGATAAAGGAAACAGGCCATTGTAAGCTGTTTGTGGTGTGAAAATGAGAAGCTAGTGCGACTGGGGTGGGGGGGGGGGAAGATGGAGAAGGAATGCCAGGGCCTGAGGGCTGAGGGAGAGGTGGGGAGGGGAGGGGGCAGTCTGGGTTAACAGAATTGAGAAAATTCAATGTTTAAGCCCAGAGGATGCAGACTCCCCAAGCGGAATATGAGGTGCTGTTCCTCCAACTTGCGGTGTTGCTCACTCTGGCCGTGGAGGAGGCCCAGGACCGAGAGGTCAGATACGGAATGGGAGGGGGAGTTGAAGTGCTGAGCCACCGGGAGGTCGGGTTGGTTATTGCGGACCGAGCGGAGGTGTTCGGCGAAACGATCGCCCAGCCTCCACTTGGTCTCACCGATGTAGATCAGCTGGCCTCTGGAGCAACGGATGCAGTAGATGAGGTTGGAGGAGGTGCAGGTGAACCTCTGTCGGACTTGGAATGACTGCTTGGGTTCCTGAAAGGAGTGGATGGGGGAGGTGAAGGGACAAGTGTAGCATCTCTTGCGGTTGCAAGGGGAAGTCTTCTAAGTTGGACAGGCCTATAAGTGCGCGGGGTGATCGCTGGTCTGTGCGGACACGGTGGGCTGAAGGAGCTGTGTCTCGACACTAAAATAGAATCCAAATCCACTGACGCAAGGTGAGGGTAAAATTGCAGCAGCCACTGAACCCACAAACCCGCACCTGGGGGAAACTATCGAGATCAGAGGGAGAACGAGCAAACTCCACAGAGACAGCGTCGGAGGTTCGCTGGAGCTGTGAAGCAGCAGCACGACTGTTGCTGTGGAAACAGGCCCTTCGGCCCAACTTGTCCACACCGGCCAACAATGTCCCAGCTACACTAGCCCGCGTTTGGTCCATATCCCTCCAAACCTGTCCTGTCCATGTACCTGTCCAACTGTTTCTTAAATGTTGGGAGAGTCCCAGCCTCAACTACCTCCTCTGGCAGATCGTTCCATACACCCACCACTACCTTGTGTGAAAAAGTTACCCCTCAGATTCCTATTAAACCTTTTCTACTTCACTTTAAATCTGTGTCCTCTGGTCCTTGATTCACCTACTCTGGGCAAGAGACTCTGTGCATCTACCCGATCTATTCCTCTCATGATTTTATACATCTCTATAAGATCTCTCCTCATCCTCCTGCGCTTCAAGGAATAGAGTCCCAGCATGCTCAACCTCTCCCTATAAGATGGACAGATTTGAAGAAGGACATTCGTGCTATTGAGGGAGTGCAGCGTAGGTTGACAAGGTTTATTCCTGGGATGGCGGGACTGTCATATGTTGATAGAAAGGAGCGAATGGGCTTGTAGACACTGGAAATTAGAAGGATGAGAGGCGATCTTATTGAAACATATAAGATTATTAAGGGATTTGACACGCTAGAAGCAGGAAACATGTTTCCGATGTTAGGGGAGTCCAGAACCAGGGGACACACAGTTTAATAATAAGGGGTAGGCCATTTAGAACAAAGATGAGGAAACACTTTTTTACCCAGAGAGTTGTGAACCTGCGTAATTCACTGCCCCAGAGGGCGGTTAGGCCGGTTCTCTGGATGCTTTCAAGAGAGAGTTAGATCACTTAAAGATAGGGGAGTCAAGGGATATGGGGAAAAGGCAGGAATGGGATACTGATTGTGGATGATCAGCCGTGATCACAGCGAATGACGGTGCTGGCTTGAAGGGCCGAACGACCTACTCCTGCACCTATTGTCTATTGTCTGTTGCTCAGACCCGCTAGTCCTGGCAACATCCTCGTATATCTTCCCCGTACCCTTTCCAGCTTGTGAACATCTTTCCTCTGGCATGGTGCCCGGAACCAAAGATCCTATATACAGCGAGCAAGATAGACCACTCGACGAAAAAGACGTAGTACGGTCATCGGGCAGATTCATGGGTAATTCCCATTTCCGTAACCGGCTTCCGTCTCCGCACCAAAGATCCCGTAGCGGAGCAAAGACAACTAGTGCGGAGACGGAAGCCGGTTACGGAAACATCCTCGTTAAAATTAAAGTTATTTGGTGAAAATCTTCTCCTCATTTTCAGAATGTTAATTTATTAACACAAACTGTTCCCCCGCAACGTTGATTACACTGCGAGTCGGGTCGGGTCGGTTACTGAAATGGATGAAAAAAAGGCCCACGTTCCGTTCCATTGCGTACTACACGTCAGCCCATTGCATTTAGCAGCAATGATCTATCTTGCTCCGCTATAGGATCTTTGCCCAGAATGGAATACCATTAATACCTGATTCCGTCTTGTTCGTAGGCTGTGCTATTGAGGTCCCCAGCTTGTTAGCGACTGTGGTTTGCATTAGACCTGTTGGAAGAAGATAAGAGTCGCAAAGCCGTAGAGGTAGACAGCACAGAAGCAGGCCCTTCAGCGCAGCCTATCCGTGCTAGCCATCATTTATCCATCCTTACTAATACAATTTTCAGCAGGTAGACAGAAATGCTGGAGAAACTCAACGGGTGAGGCAGCATCGATGGAGCGAAGGAAATAGGCAACGTTTCGGGCCAAAACCCTTCTTTAGACTGATGTGAGGGTGGGGGGGCAGGAAGAAGAAAGGAAGAGGATGAGGCCTGGGCCTCCTCCATGGTCAGAGTGAGGACCACCGCAAATTGGAGGAGCAGCACCTCATATTCCGCTTGGGCAGTTTACACCCCAGCAGTGTGAACATTGACTTCTCCAATTTCAGTCCCTGCTTTCTCCTCCACTTCCCAGGTCTCCCTCAGCCCACTGTCTCCGCCTCTTCCTTTCTCCTTCCCGCCCCCCCACTCTCACATCAGTCTGAAGAAGGGTTTTGGCCCGAAACTTTGCCCATTTCCTTCACTCCATAGATGCTGCCTCACCCGCTGAGTTTCTCCAGCACTTTTGTCTACCTTTGATTTTCCAGCATCTGCAGTTCCTTCTTAAACAATTATCAGCAGCACATTTTCACATAAACATCTAAATTCATAAATTCATAAGGTCGACATTGATAGATTATTGATTAGTTTAGTTTAGAGATACAGAATGGAAACAGGCCCTTCGGCCCACTGGGTCCGCGCCGACCAGCGATCCCCGCACATTAACACCATCCTCGGGACAATTTTTACATTTACACCAAGCCAATTAACCTACAAACCCGTACATCTTTGGAGTGTGGGAGGGAACCCGAAGATCTCGGAGAAAACCCACGCAGGTCACGGGGAGAACGTACAAACTCCGCACTGACAGCAACCGTAGTCGGGATGGAACCCGGGTCTCCAGCGCTGCATTCGCTGTAAGGCAGCAACTCTACCGCTGCGCCACCATGACCGAGTAGAGATGAATGTGGTTATGGGGAGAAGGCAGGGGAATGGGGTTAGGAGGGAGAGATAGATCAGCCATGATTAAATGGCGGAATAGACTTGATGGGCCGAATGGCCTAAGTCTGCTCCTATCACTTATGAACACGAAGTTTTGTGCGAACACTATAAACACGTTACGGTAGAACACCCTGAATTTCAGAGTTGAAAGACATGGGGGATAGACATGTGAGAGAGAAAAAGTCCGTTCAGGTCCCAGAAGTGTGAAAACAAACGCACACCTCCAGATTCAGGGACAGTGTCTTCCCAGCGAACAGGCAACTGAACCGTCCTCTCACCAACTAGAGCGCGGTCCTCACCTCCCATCTACCTCATTGGAGACCCACGGACAATCTTTAATCGGACTTTACTGGACTTTATCCTGCACTAAACATGATTCCCTTTATCGACACAAAATGCTGGAGTAACTCAGCGGGAAAGGGCAGCATCTCTGGATAGAAGGAATGGGTGACGTTTCGGGTTATCCTGTACCTGCGCACTGTGGACAGCTCGATTGTAAGCGTGAGTGCTCTTTCCACTAACTGGATAGCAAACGGCGACATATATAGAAACATAGAAACATAGAAATTAGGTGCAGGAGTAGGCCATTTGGCCCTTCGAGCCTGCACCGCCATTCAATATGATCATGGCTGATCATCCAACTCAGTATCCCATACCTGCCTTCTCTCCATACCCGCTGATCCCCTTAGCCACAAGGGCCACATCTAACTCCCTCTTAAATATAGCCAATGAACTGGCCTCAACTACCCTCTGTGGCAGAGAGTTCCAGAGACCCACCACTCTCTGTGTGAAAAGATTTCTTCTCATCTCGGTCCTAAAGGATTTCCCCCTTATCCTTAAGCTGTGACCCCTTGTCCTGGACCTCCCCAACATCGGGAACAACCTTCCTGCATCTAGCCTGTCCAACCCCTTAAGAATATGAAACTGGTGCAGACCAAAGATGACTGTCCACACATATCCGCCCCCACCCTCTGCATGGACATCCGTTCATTTCTTGAAGGGCCTGTCCCACTTACGCAACTTTTTCGGCGACTGGTCGTTACAGGTCGCCGACAATTTCCGACATGTTGCAAATCCAGCGGCAACCAGAAGAAGATGCGACTCTTTGGGCAACTACTCACGACCGTACAGGCTTCACCCCCGCGATATGTCGCCTGTATGGTCGTGAGGCGTCTCCTCAGTCGCCCAAAGAGTCGTAGCGCCTTTCTGGTCGCCGATGGACTTTCAACATGTTGAACATTTTCAGCGACCTATGACGGGTACTGGCAGTCGCCGAAAACGTTGCGTAAGTATTTGTGGAATTCCCTGCCACAGAGGGCAGTGGACGCCAAGTCACTGGATAGATTTAAGAGAGAGTTAGATAGAGCTCTAGGGGCTAGTGGAATCAAGGGATACGGGGAGAAGGCAGGCACGGGTTATTGATTGTGGATGATCAGCCATGATCACAATGAATGGCGGTGCTGGCTCGAAGGGTCGAATGGCCTCCCCCTGCACCTATTTTCTTTGGTTCTATGTTTCTAGGGACATGCCCTTAAGAACTCCTGTTTCTGGAGTAATGTGTACAATTTTGATCTCCTAATTATAGGAAGGATGTCAACAAAATAGAGAGAGTACAGAGGAGATTTACTAGAATGTTGCCTGGGTTCCAGCACTAAGTTACAGAGAAAGGTTGAACAAGTTAGGTCTTTATTCTTTGGAGCGCAGAAGGTTAAGGGGGGACTTGATTGAGGTCTTTAAAATGATGAAAGGGATAGACAGAGTTGACGTGGATAAGCTTTTCCCATTGAGGGTAGGGAAGATTCAAAAAAGAGGGCATGACATGAGAATTAAGGCCTGTTTCCGTGCTGTAATTGTTATATGGTTATAACAGGCTATTGCATTTTATGTTTGCTGATGTGTGTATATGTATATATGGTCACACTGATCTGATGTGTATTTATGACTACAATATTCTGTTGTGCTGCAGCAGTGGAAGAATGTCATTGTCCCATCTGGGACACAACTCTCTTGACTCTCGAATCTTGAATGAGGGGAAAGGGCAGCCCGGAAGTCAGCGGCCCTCGTGATTGGCTGATTCCGGGGGATACTATGTGGGGCTGACGGGCTGGGAGCCAATAGGAAGCGGGCGGCGGCTGATTCCTCATTTGCATAAGGCAGTGCATATCAGGGGGCGAGCGGCGACGGGCGGCCGCAGATTCAAACAAGAGGGCATGACATGAGAATTAAGGGACAGAAGTTTAGGGGTAACATGAGGGGGAACTTCTTTACTCAGAGAGTGGTGGCTGTGTGGAATGATCTTCCTGCAGAAGTGGTGGAGGCAGGATCGATTTTAACATTTAAAAGTAAAGTGGATAGGTATTTGGACGGGAAGGGAATGGAGGGGTATGGTCTTAGTGCAGGTAGATGGGACTAGGGGAAAATAAATGGTCGGCACGGACTGGAAGGGCCGAGAAGGCCTGTTTCCGTGCTGTAATTGTTATATGGTTATATGGTTAAGGCAGAAGGAGGGAAAGGTTAAGGACATAAGGAATAGGGGTGGAATTAGGCCATTCGGCCCTTCACGTCGACTCCGCCATGGCTGATCCAACTCTCCCTCCTAACCCCATACTCTTGAGGGACCAGTGGAGCATCCCTTGCAGCCAGGGTTCGGAGGGCAAGGAGCACCCCCGCTCCACCTAGTGGTCCGTAGAGGGAGGAGCGGCACTGCTGTCAGTGACCGGAGGACTGGTGACGGGATCTAGGGAGTGGGCAGGGCCGGAGATGTCCTGGTTGGGTTGCTCCAAGGCCTGGCCAAGCTGGCCATCCGCGCCAGGAGGAAGAGGGCTTTGCCCGAGCCGGATGCTTGCCCCTTTACCGGGGTTGTATCGAAGTTATTAGAATATCTGTAACATGGTTATTTGATGATTTTGTAACATGGCGATAGGTATGTCACCACGGTTTTGGTTTATTTGGTGTTTGTGTCGTGTGGAAACTAAATAAATTATTTTTGATCCAAAAAATAAACATTCTCCTGCCTTCTCCCCGTAACCCCTGACACCCATACTAATCAAGAATCTATCTACCTCTGCCTTAAACCCCTGTCCCATGGTATGAGTTCATTCCAAGAGCTCTCCCGAGTTTGCCCTGATTGGAACTCGGGGATTTACGGTAATAGCCGCTTGTCGGTACTCGGGGCTCTCGCAGACATTTGTCATCATGTTGAGAAATCTTCACGAGTCTATCCGTGCTTATCTGCCGTTAGCGCTAAGAGACGTCCCCAAGCTCCGACATACCCGCTACATCATTCTCCGTGCTTACTACGAGTTTGATTTTTTTTTAAACTCGGGAGAGCTCTTGCAATGAACTCGCACCGTGGGACAGGGCTATTAAACATATCCACTGACATGGCCTCCACAGCCTTCTGTGGCAAAGAATCCAACAGATTCATGTCCTTCTGATTGAAGAAATTCCTCCTCTTCTCCTTCCTAAAGGAATGCCCTTTAATTCTGAGGTTATGTCCTCTAGTCCTAGACTCCGCCACTAGTGGAATTATGAAGAGAAGGCAGAAGAATGCAGTTGAGAGGGAAAGATACATCTGCCATGATTGAATAACGGAATTGACTTGATTGGCCGAATAGACTCATTCTGCTCCTCTAAGTTACGGACTTATGAACACCAGAGACCTGGGTTCAATCCTGGTCTCAGGTGCTGTCCATGTGGAGTTTGCATGTTAACTGTGTGGGTTTTCTCCTGGTACTCTGGTTTCCCCCCACATCCTGTGCGGAGTTTGCGCGTTCTCCCCGTGACCTGCGTGGGTTTTCTCCGAGATCTTCGGTTTCCTCCCACATTCCCTCCGACTAAAGACATTTCTACCCATCTCCCTCCTAAAAGAACGTCCTTTAATTCTGAGGCTGTGCCCTCTAGTCCGAGACTCTCCCAATAGTGGGAACATCCCATCCCGTCTTCAGTCCCGTCTTTACCTCCTCCCGACCTGTTCGACGTCTCTCCGTTCGGGTCCTCCTCCCACTCACTGTCGACCAACGCTTCGCGGAGCTCTGAGAAAAAGAGACAAAGGCTCAGTGGGCCCAGGGCCGGATTAAGATGAAGAGAGACCCTAAGTTGCTCCACTTGTGAGGCCCCTCCCATCCACCACCCCCATGACCAGAGGAATATGGTCCGCCAGATAGACACCGATTTGCAGCCGAGCGTGGCCAATGAGATAAGGGGCTGGAAAGCTGCGCCTTTTTATATATATATTTATTTATTTATTTATTGCCAGTGCTAGTGTCGAGTTATCGGCTTAAAACACTATTATTCTGAAATGGAGGGCAAGTTGTTTAGAGACTACAGTGTGTTGTGACAGCATCTGTAAGGCCTATGGCAGTTAAAAATGTCAGGAAGGCCGATGACAGTGTCAAAAATATTATACACCTTGGCCGGAGGCCCCCTAGATTTCGAGGTCCTAGGCTTCAGCCTATGAAGTCTAGTGGTAAATCCGGCTCTGAGTGAGCCACAGAGTTGAGTCTGTTCATCTCTTGGTTTCACTTGTGGAGTAACACTGAATGGATGTCGCAACTGCAGACTGCCACAACGTAAAAGAACACAGAAGTTGGAAGCCTTCCTTTCCTCTTCACAGGATGATCTTTATAAATGCTTCACAATAGACAATAGACAATAGGTGCAGGAGTAGGCCATTCGGCCCTTTGATCCAGCACCGCCATTCACTGTAATCATGGATGACCATCCCCAATCGGTACCCCGTTCCTGCCTTCTCCCCATATCCCCTGGCTCCGCTATCTTTAAGGGCCCAATCTAACTCTCTCTTGAAAGCATCCAGAGAACCGGCCTTCACCGCCCTCCGAGGCAGAGAATTCCACAGATTCACAACTCTCTGAGTGAAAAGATTTTTCCTCATCTCCGTTCCAAATGGCCAACCGTTTATTCTTAAACTGTGGCCCCTGATTCTGGACTCCCACAACAACGGGACATGTTTCCTGCCTCTAGTGTGTCCGATCCCTTAATAATCTGAAATGTTTCAATAAGATCCCCTCTCATCTTTCTAAAGTATACAAGCCCAGCCTCTCCATTATCTCAGCATATGACAGTCCCACCATCCCGGGAATTAACATTGTGAACCGACGCTGCACTCCCTCAATAGCAAGAATGTCCTTCCTCAGATTTGTAGACCAAAACTGCACACAATACTCCAGGTGTGGTCTCACTAGGGCCCTGTACAACTGCAGAAGGACCTCTTTGCTCCTATACTCGACTCCTCTTGTTATGAAGGCCAACATGCCATTCGCTTTCTTCACTGCCTGCAGCACCTGCATGCTTACTTTCAGTGACTGATGTACAAGGACCCCCAGATCTTGTTGCTTCAACACTTTCCTCTCTATACCAAACACTGAAGCAGAATCGGAATAGCTTTGGTTTAGTATAATTTAGCTTAGTTTAGTTTAGTTTGGTGTCTTTTGGTTTAGTTTAGTTGAGTTTAGACATATAGCATTCATACAGGCAATTCAGCACGTCGACCATCGATCATCAGGGGAATAGATCGGGTAGACGCACGGAGTCTCTTGCCCAGAGTAGAGGAATCGAAAACATTAGGATATAATTTTAAGGTGAGGAGGGGGAGGGGGAGGAGGTGGGGGGTTGAAGATTTCATAGAAACATGAGGGGCAACCTCTTTACACAAAGGGTGGTGGGTATATGGAACGAGCTGCCGGAGGATGTAATTGAGGCAGGTTCTATCACAATCTTTAAAAAACAGATGTACTGGTACATGGGTAGGACAGGTTCGTAGGGATATGGGCCAAACGCGGGCAGGTGGGACACACACTGGGGATAGTTTATGATTTTACAGACACCAATTAACCTACAAACCTGTACGTCTCTCGAGTGTGGGAGGAATCTCGGAGAAAACCCACGCAGGTCACGGGGAGAACGTACAAACTCCGTACAGACAGCACCCGCAGTCGCGATCGAACCCGGGTCTCTGTGAGCGCCGTAATGGACCTGTCACACTTAGGCGACTCTTCAAGCGAGTGCCAGGGACTAGTTTTAGTGGAATTCACTCACGACACCTGGCAACAGCCTACGACAGCAAAAATTGTTGCAGCTGTCGCCAAAACATTTTCAACATGTTGAAAATTTTACGGCAGTCGCCTGCATTCGACCAAAAAAATTGTCTAAGTGGAACAGGCTCATTTGGCAGCAACTGTACCGCCCTGCCACCGTGTTTCCGGTCGGCTTCCATGCTGTATAAATCCGGGCAGCGGAGAAACAGGCACGATCCGGTCAAAATGTTTCTTATTTACATTCAGCCTTTTATGTTTTTAAGGCAGTTAAAAGGCATCAAGCAACACCTGCCGTTGTATAGGGCTTTGGTGAGACCACATCTGGAGTATTGGGCACAGTTTTGGTCCCCTAATTTGAGGAAGGACATCCTTGTGATTGAGGCAGTGCAGCGTAGGTTCACGAGATTGATCCCTGGGATGGCGGGTCTGTCATATCAGGAAAGATTGAAAAGACTAGGCTTGTATTCACTGGAGTTTAGAAAGATGAGGGGGGATCTTATAGAAACATATAAAATTATAAAAGGACTGGAGAAGCTAGATAGAGGAAAAATGTTCCCAATGTTGGGCGAGTCCAGAACCAGGGGCCACCGTCTTAGAATAAAGGGGAGGTCATTTAAGGCTGAGGTGAGAAAAAAACCTTTTCACCCAGAGAGTTGTGAATTTGTGGAATTCCCTGCCACAGAGGGCAGTGGAGGCCAAATCACTGGATGGGTTTAAGAGAGAGTTAGATAGAGCTCTAGGGGCTAGTGGAGTCAATGGATATGGGGAGAAGGCAGGCACGGGTTATTGATTGGGGACGATCAGCCATGATCACAATGAATGGCGGTGCTGGCTCGAAGGGCTGAATGGCCTCCTCCTGCACCTATTTTCTATGTTTCTATGTTTCTATTTCCAGCCTCTACCTTCTTTGTGTGGGAAGGAACTGCAGATGCTGGTTTAAACCAAAGATAGACACAATAAGCTGGAGTAACTCAGCGGGACAGGCATCATCTCTGAAGTAATGGAATGGGTGACGTTTCGGGTCGAGACCTTTCTTCAGACTCTACCTGGTTCCAGTTTTGTGGTGGGCTGTGTACTCGCTCTGTATACAGCGGCAACAGTTGCTTTTGGAAGATCTACTAAAGAGATTAAAATAGTTAACGGTCCATCACATGGTTATAATTTCATTGAATCATAACACGAAAACAGGCCCTTCGGCCCATCGAGCCCACGACAACTGCGCCACGGTAGAGTTGCTGCCTTACAGCACTTGAAGTCGGGTTCGATCCCGACTACGGGTGCCGTCTCTACGGGAGTGCAGGGTAGGTTCACCAGGTTAATTCCCGGGATGACGGGACTGTTATATGCTGAGAGAATAAAGCGGCTGGGCTTGTACACTCTGGAGTTTAGAACGATGAGAGGGGATCTTATTGAAACATATAAGATTATTAACGGTTTGGACACACTAGAGGCAGGAAACATGTTCCCGATGTTGGGGGAGTCCAGAACCAGGGGCCACACAGTTTAAGAATAAGGGGTAAGCTATTTAGAACGGAGATGAGGAGACATTTTTTCTCACAGAGAGTTGTGAGTCTGTGGAATTCTCTGCCTCAGAGGGCGGTGGAGGCCGGTTCTCTGGATGCTTTCAAGAGAGAGCTAGATAGGGCTCTTAAAGATAGCGGAGTCAGGGGATAAGGGGAAAAGGCAGGAACAGGGTACTGATTGGGGATGGTCATCCATGATCACATTGAATGGCGGTGCTGGCTCGAAGGGCCGAATGGCCTACTCCTGCACCTATTGTCTATGACTCATGACTCTCATGTCTTATGACTCTCATTAAAACAGCCTTGATAAGATGCAGACATAGAAACATAGAAACATAGAAAATAGGAGGAGGACATTCGGCCCTTCGAGTCAGCACCGCCATTCATTGTGATCATGGCTGATCGTCCCCAATCAATAACCCGTGCGTGCCTTCTCCCCATATCCCCTGACTCCACTAGCCCCTAGAGCTCTATCTAACTCTCACCAGACATTCTCACCTGCTTTCTTTGCCGGGGAATGTGTTGCTTTGGTCTCTGGTTGTTTGCTGGTCGATGTCTTGGGGGCTTCTGCCAAATGAGAAACAATTTTTTTATGATTATCTATCACCTGGCACATGGACGTTAGAGTAAGGTAGTCACACACAGCGTGGAAACAGACCCTTCGGCCCAAATGAGACTTCGTCAGGCTGGCGAGGGTACAGAGAAGATTTACAAGGATGTTGTTGGGATCTGAGCTATCGGGAGAGGTTGAGCAGGCTAGGACTATGTTCCTTGGAGCGCAGGAGGATGAGGGAGTTCTTGCAGATCTTGTAAAATCACGAGGGGGGAATAGATCAGATGGACTCATAGATTTTCTTGCCCAGAGTAGGGGAACCAAGAACCATATGGGAAAGGTTCACGAGATTGATCCCTGGGATGGAGGGATTGTCACATGAGGAAAGATTGAAAAAACTAGTCTTGTATTCACTGGAGTTTAGAAGGATGAGGGGGGGATCTTATAGAAACATATAAAATTGTAAAAGATCTGGACAAGCTAGATGCAGGAAAAATGTTCCCAATGTTGGGCGAGTCCAGAACCAGGGGCCACAGTCTTAGAATAAAGGGGAGGCCATTTAAGACTGAGATGAGAAAAAAAAATGTCACCCAGAGAGATGTGAATTTGTGGAATTGGAGGGCAGTGGTGGCCAAATCACTGGATGGATTTAAGAGAGAGTTAGATAGAGCTCCAGGGGCTGGTGGAATTAAGGGACATGGGGAGAAGTCAGGCACGGGTTATTGATTAGGGATGATCAGCTATGATCACAATGAAGGGCGGTGTTGGCTCGAAGGGCCGAATGGCCTCCTCCTGCACCTATTTTCTATGTTTCTATGAAAGGATTTTATAGGAATCTGAGGGGCAGCTTTTTCACACAAAGGATGGTGGGTGTATGGTTCAAGCTGCCAGAGGAGATAGTTGAGCCTGGGACTATCCCAATGTTTAAGAAACGTGGATAGGACAGGTTTGGAGGGATATGGGCCAAACGCTGGCAGGTGGGACGAATGTAGCTGGGACATGTTGGCCAGTGTGGGGCTGAAGGGCATCATTCCATATTGTATCACTCTAAGACCATAGACAAAGGAGCAGCAATTTAAGGCCATTCAGCCCATCGAGTCTGTTCTTCCATTTGATCATGACTGATTTATTTTTTCACACTAAACTCCATTCTCCTGCCTTCTCTCATAATCTTTGATGCCATTACTAATCAAGACCATACCAATCTCTGCTTTAAAAATACCCAATGATTTGGCCTCCACTGCCGTCTGTAGCAATGAATTCCACAGAATCACCACATTCTGGCGAAATAAATTCCTCCTTTATCTCCTTTGTAATGGTACATCCTTTTATTCCAAGGCTGTGCCCTCTGATCCTAGACTCTCGTACTACTGGAAACATCCTCTCCATAATTCACTCTATCCGGGCCTTTCATTATTCAGTAAGTTTCAATGAGAATCCCCCCCCTTCCCTCCCTCATTCTTCTAAACACTCCCGGTGGCTCTTTAGACGTACAGCGGTCGGCTGCCTGACCTTTTTCCGGGGGTTACGTCCGCGCCCGCGTGTATCCCGCCTGGAGAGGGAACACACGCGGTGTCCACGGGGACTCTGGAGGCCGTCCGCGATCGCTGGTCGCCGCGGGAGTTCGAATGTAATGAAATTGTTACAATTGTTGATACAATTGTTAATATTTTCATTGGATAACTTTGTTTGTGAACTGCCAATATAGGCATTCTTTGATCGTGTTACTACTCTGTATTTTTGTTTGTTCTGAATAAAAGTATTTTGGGTTTTTTTTAAGTACCTCTGTGGAGCCAGGAAAATAATCAAAGACCCCCCCCCCCTCCCCCCATCCCATCCTGGCCAGTACCTGTAGGCGGCACAGGTGTGTCAAAAGCCGGACAAACAGACTCAAGCACAGTTTCTTTCCCTGAGCCAACAGAACTAAATTCCTCAAATATCCCCACAACATGAGAATGCTGTCATCCATTCCACTGTAAAACAGACCACTCAGCTAAATCAGTCGCTACGGCAAGTCCAGAACCAGGGGCCACACAATCTTAGAATAAAGGGGAGGCCATTTAAGACTGAGGTGAGAAAAACACGTTTTCACCCAGAGAGTTGTGAATTTGTGGAATTCCCTTCCACAGAGGGCAGTGGAGGCCAAATCACTGGATGGATTTAAAAGGAGCTCTTGGGGCTATCGGAATCAAGGGATATGGGGAGAAGGCAGGCACGGGTTTATGATTGGGGATGATCAGCTATGATCACAATGAATGACAGTGCAGGCTCGAAGGGCCAAATGGCCTCCTCCTGCACCTATGTTTCTTCTCTGAAGGTGTACGTTTATACACTTCTGTACCTCTTGCTCAATGTTTTGGCGCCATTATAATGCTGGTGGCCTTGCCGAGGCTGCGTGAAGTCTGTATGACTCTAAAGGGCCTGTCCCACTTACGTGGTGAGAAAAAACTGGTGCTGGTTCGAAGGGCCAAATGGCCTCCTCCTGCACCTATTTTCCATGTATCTATGTAACTTCGCCCGCCCTGAATCACGGGGTTTGAATCTGCCCGTCACAGGGCCTTACATCACCCAGACTGGCTTAACTGGCCGAGGGACTTACCATCGCCCGCCGGGGGCTTTAACAGGGGACTTACCATCGCCCGCCGGGGACTGGTTTCCAGAGGGCTAGTATGGACATTGTGGGCCGAATGGATTCTTGGGCTGGCGGCTCAGTCATTCAAGCCTGTTGTGCTGGCAGCTCACTCACTCATGGCTGGTGGACTGGCAGTTGACTCACGGCTATTCCTTGAAATTCCATTTCAAGCAGGGTGCAAGGCCACCAAATTTAAGTGCAGTTTCATACCATTTTAAGTAGGAGTTCATAGATATATCATAGCAGCTCGTTATGCCAGCCTTAGGTACTCTGGGTTATTTTTTTTAAACTTGTGGACATTTTTTATCAGGCTGGAAAAAAACGTCCCGACTTACCTGATGCCCCGAGTACCTACGGACAGCATAATGAGCCGCTACGATATATCTACGAACTCCTACAGCCTCCTATGGACTCATTACAAATATTGTGTGAGTTTGAATCAAGGGGAAACTTCACGCAGAGAAATGTGAGTCTGAGGAATTCTCTGCCTCAGAGGGCGGTGGAGGCCGGTTCTCTGGATACTTTCAAGAGAGAGCTAGATCGGGCTCTTAAAGATAGCGGAGTCAGGGGATATGGGGAGAAGGCAGGAACGGGGTACTGATTGGGGATGATCAGCCATGATCACATTGAATGGCGGTGCTGGCTCGAAGGGCCGAATGGCCTACTCCTGCATCTGTTGTCTATTGTCTATTGTCATGCAGGTTTGTAGGCTTCTGTAAATTGCCCCGAGTGTGTAGGATAAAATTAGTGTACGGGGGTTCGTGGTCGCCACAGACTCGATGGGCCAAAGGGCCTGTTTCCACGCTGTATCACAAAAACTAAAAACTCGAAGACATTTAAGCAGCCTTGATAAAACACAGTCATCCTCACCTTTCCTTGTTGTCGGGGAATGGGTTGGTTTGGTCTCTGGACCTTTGCTGGTCGATGTTTTTGGTGCTTCTGTCCAAAGAGACAAGTATTTTAGATGCCTGCCATCTTTTATCTTTTCTTCCCACCTTGTTCTTAGTGCATAAAGGTTAGTCATAGAGTCACACGGTGCGGAAACAGGCCCTTTGGCCCAACTTGCCCATGCTGACCAACATGTCTCATCTACACTCGTTCCGCCAGCCTGCATTTGGTCCATATCCTTCTAAACCTGTCCTATCAATAGACAATACATAATAGGTGCAGGAGGAGGCCATTCGACCCTTCAAGCCAGCACCACCAATCACTGTGATCATGGCTGATCATACCCAATCAGTACCCCGTTCCTGTCTTCTCCCCATATCCCCTGACTCTGCTATTTTTAAGAGCCCTATCTAACTCTCTCTTGAAAGTATCCAGAGAACTGCATCTACCTCCCTATGAGGCAGAGAATTCCACAGACTCACCACTCTCTGTGAGAAAAAGTGTTTCCTCGTCTCTGTTCTAAATGGCTTACCCCTTATTCTTAAACTGTGGCCCCTGGTTCTGGACTCCCCCAACACCGGGAACATGTTTCCTGCCTCTAGCGTGTCCAAACCCTTAATAATCCTATATGTTTCAATAAGATCCCCTCTCATTCCAGTGTTTACAAGCCCAGCTGCTCCATTCTCTCAGCATATGACAGTCCCGCCATCCTGGGAATTAACCTTGTAAACCTACGCTGCACTCCCTCAATAGCAAGAATGTCCTTCCTCAAATTAGGGGACCAAAACTGCACACAATACTCCAGGTGTGGTCTCACTAGGGCCCTGTACAACTGCAGAAGGACCTCTTTGCTCCTATACTCAACTCCTCTTGTTATGAAGGCCAACATGCCATTCGCTTTCTTCATTACCTGCTGTACCTGCATGCTTACTTTCATTCTACTTGTCCATGTACCTTTCCAAATATCACCTTATGATAGTACCTGCCTCAACAACCTCCTCTGGCTGTTCGTTCCATACACCCACTATTCTTGGAGTAAAAAAAGTTATCCCTCATGTTCCTATGTCCAAGTTTTGAACCTATATCCAATCTTTGGATTAAGCCAGAGGATGTCCAATCTTTCCCCGCTCACCTTAAACCTCTTGTCCTCGATTCCCCTACTCTGGGCAAGTGACTCCGTTCATCTACCTGATCTATTCCTCTCATGATTTTGTACACCTCTGTAAGATCACCACTCATCCTCCTGTGCTCCAAGGAACAGGGTCCCACCCTGCACAACCTCTCCCTGTAGCTCAGGTCCTCGAGTCCTGGCAACATCCTCGTAAATCTTCTCTGCACCCCTTTCCAGCTTGACAACATCTTTCCCTCAACGCGGTGACGAAAACTGAACACAAAGATGCCCCACGGCCTAATTAAACAGGGGGAACGGACAAACTCCATAGAGAGAAAACCCACGGTCAGGATCAAACCCAGGTCTCGGGCGCTGTGAGGCAGTAACTCATAAGAAATTAGCATACAAACTTAAAGCACACGGTATTGGGCGTTCAGTATTGATGTGGTTAGAGAACTGGCTGGCAGACAGGAAGCAAAGAGTAGGAGTAAACGGGTCCTTTTCAGAATGGCAGGCAGTGACTAGTGGGGTACCGCAAGGCTCAGTGCTGGGACCCCAGCTATTTACAATATATATTAATGATTTGGACGAGGGAATTCAATGCAACATCTCCAAATTTGCAGATGACACCAAGCTGGGGGGTATAGTTAGGTGTGAGGAGGATGCTTGGAGGCTGCAGGGTGATTTGGATAGACTGAGTGAATGGGCAGATGCACGGCAGATGCAGTATAATGTGGATAAATGTGAGGTTATCCACTTTGGTGCCAAAAACATGAGGGTAGACTATTATCTGAATGGTGGCAGATTAGGAAAAGGGGAGATGCAAAGACACCTGGGTGTCATGGTACACCAATCATTGAAAGTAGGCATGCAGGTGCAGCAGGCAGTGAAGAAAGCAAATGGTATGTTAGCATTCATAGCAAAAGGATTTGAGTATAGGAGCAGGGAGGTTCTACTGCAGTTGTACAGGGTTTTGGTGAGGCCACACCTGGAGTATTGCGTACAGTTTTGGTCTCCAAATCTGACGAAAGACATTCTTGCCATAGAGGGGGTACAGAGAAGATTCACCAGACTGATTACTGGGATGTCAGGACTTTCATATGAGGAAAGACTGGATAGACTCGGCTTGTACTCGCTGGAATTTAGAAGATTGAGGGGGGATCTTATAGAAACTTACAAAATTCTTAAGGGGTTGGACAAGCTAGATGCTGGAAGATTATTCCCGATGTTGGGGGAGTCCAGAACAAGGGGTCACAGTCTAAGGACAAGGGGGAATTCCTTTAGGACCGAGATGAGGAAAACATTCTTTACACAGAGATTGGTGAGTCTCTGGAATTCTCTGCCACAGAAGGTAGTTGAGGCCAGTTCATTGGCTATATTTAAGAGGGCGTTAGATGTGGCACTTGAGGCTAAAGGGATCAGGGGGTATGGAGAGAAGGCAGGTACGGGATACTGAGTTGGATGATCAGCCATGATCACATTGAATGGCGGTGCAGGCTCGAAGGGCCGAATGGCCTACTCCTGCACCTATTTTTCTATGTTTCTATGTTTCTAACTCTACCTCTGCGCCACAGTGAAGGCCAATATCTTCTTCCGGTAACTCATTTCAGATATTAGATTACCCCCCGAATGAAAAGGTTGTCACTGAGCGTCCCTGAGAAATCTCTCTCCTCCCAATTGTAACCTATGTCCAAATGGTACCCGGACGTGGCGCCCACGGACGAGAAGCCAAAGCAAAGAAGTGGAAGCCAAACAGCCGAACGGAAATGCAGCCGAAACGCCAAATCACCGAAAGCGTAAGAAGCCGAAACGCCAACTTACCGAAAGGGTGGGACGTCTAAAAACAAAGTCACCAAAAAGCCGCTGTTCCAAAACGGCAAATCACCGAAAGGCTGCGTCGCCTACAAGCCATCTCGCCGAAAGGCCGTGCTGCTGAAAAGCCCAGTCACCTATGGCTTGTGTGGGAAAATGACCCCCACCCTCCTGTCCCCACCGGCCAGTGATGTGATGGACGCGGGGGTCTGGAACAATCGCTGACAAGTCCCGCCCCCCCCCGGCGACATCATGTCCGTTATTTGACTTTTCGGCAGAGCGGCCTTTTGGTGAGTTGGCTTTAAGGCGACGCAGCCTTTTGGTGAGTTGGCCATTTTGCAGAGTTGCCGGTTTGACAGAGCGGCCTTTTGGTGAGTTGGTGGTTTGGCCTAGTGGCCTTTTGGTGAGTTGCCGGTTTGGCAGAGTGGCCTCACGGTGAGTTGGCTTGTAGGCGATGCAGCCTTTCGGTGAGTTGGCCGTTTTACAGAGCGGCCTTTTGGTGAGTTGGTGGTTTGCCGAGTGGCCTTTTGATGAGTTGGCCGTTTGGCACAGTGGCCTTTCGGTGAGTTGGCTTGTAGGCGACCCACCCTTTCGGTAAGTTGCCGTTTCGGCTTTGTTTCCGTTCGGTTATTTGGCGTCCACTTCTTTGCTTCGGCTTCTCGTCTCTCGACGCCACCTCCGCACGCGTGTCCAAATATAGACACAAAATGCTGGCGTAGCTCAGCGGGACAGGCAGCATCTCTGGAGATAAGGAACGGGTGACCTTTTGGGTCGAGACCCTTCTTCAGTCTGAAGAGGCGCTGCCTGCCCCGCTGAGTTACTCCAGCTTTTTGTGTCCATCTTCAGTTTATACCAGCATCTGCAGTTCCTTCCTACACGTTAAACCTGTGTCCTCTAGTTTCAGAATCCTCTACTCTGGAGAAAGCACAACAAACGGTCACTTTATCTATCTCCCTCCTGCTCTTTAACACTCGATGATTCTCTCATTAAAAACAGCCATGATAGATGCTGAGTGTTTAAGAAAGAACTGCAGATGCTGGGAAAATCGAAGGTAGACAAAAAGGCCGGAGAAACTCAGCGGGTGAGGCAGCATCTATGGAGCGAAGGAAGAGGCGACGTTTAGGGTCGAGACCCTTCATCAGACTGAAGTGGACTAGTAGCATAACTGGGATGGGGGAGGGGATGGAGAGAGAGGGAAAGCAAGGGCTATCTGAAGTTAGAGAAGTCAATGTTCATACCGCTGGGGTGTAAACTGCTCAAGCGAAATATGAGGTGCTGCTCTTCCAATTTGCGCTGGGCCTCACTCTGACAATGGAGGAGGCCCAGGACAGAAAGGTCGGATTGGGAATGGGAGGGGGAGTTGAAGTGCTGAGCCACCGGGAGATCAGGTAGGTTAAGGCGGACTGAGCGGAGGTGTTTAGCGGAGCGATCGCCAAGCCTGCGCTTGGTCTCGCCAATGTAGAGAAGTTGTCGATGTCGAGGAAACACTTTTTCTCACAGAGAGTTGTGAGTCTGTGGAATTCTCTGCCTCAGCGGGCGGTGGAGGCCGGTTCTCTGGATACTTTCAAGAGGGAGCTAGATAGGGCTCTTAAAGATAGTGGAGTCAAGGGATATGGGGAGAAGGCAGGAACGGGGTACTGATTGGGGATGATCAGCCATGATATTGATTGGCACTGCTGGCTTGAAGGGCCGAATGGCCTCCTCCTGCACCTATTGTCTATGGGGGGAGGGTGGCGGGAAAAGGAAAAGAACAGATGGAGATAGTGGGCTGTGGGAGAGCTGGGGAGGGGAGGGGAAGGAGGGAGCAAGCAGGGACCACCTGAAATTGGAGACATTCGCTTGGGCAGTATACACCCCAGCGGTATGAACATTCACTTCTCCAATTGCAGGTAGTCCCTACGTTCTCCTTCTTTCCCCTCCCATTCCCAGCTCTCCCTCAGTCTCCGCCTCTTCCTTTCTTCCTCACCCCCCCCCCCACACAACATCTGAAGCAGGGTCTCGACCCAAAACGTCGCCCATTCCTTCGCTCTGTAGATGGTCCTCACCCGCTGAGTTACTCCAGCATTTTTGTCCACCTGTGATACATGCTGATATTCTCACCTGTTTTCCTTGCTGGGGAATGGGTTGGTTTGGTCTCTGGCTCCTTGCTGGTCGACATTTTGGGGGCTACTGCCAAAAGAGAGAAATATTTGTAGAAGCCAGTCTTCTTTAATTGCTTTCTCTCACCTTGTTCTTTGAGCGCAGAACTTAGGGAGCAGAAACAGGCCATTCGGCCCATTTAGTTGCTGCTGGAATCTCCGCCTCACATCATCCTCCGCCTACTCCCTTTAAGATCTGTCGCCACTTGGCCATCATTTACGCAACAGGCCGGTAGTGACTGACGCGCGACGGTCACGCGCGCCATCATGCATCCGCACAGCCGTCAGGAGCACGTAACGTCATTTGAACATAGACACAAAATGCTGGAGTAATTCAGCGGGACCGGCAGCATCTCTGGAGAGAAGGAATGGGTGACGTTTTGGGTCGAGGCTCTTCTTTCAGTCCGAAGAAGGGTCTCGACCAGAAACGTCACCCATGGCTTCTCTCCAGAGATGCTGCCGGTCCCGCTGAGTTACTCCAGCATTTTGTGTCTATCTCCAATCGCCTTGGCCCCGCTCTGGGAGTAGGAGTGGCCGTGAGCCCCAGGCTGAGCTAGGCGATCATTTGCCTGCTTCTGCACCTGTTGGAGGTGGGACGTTGCACCGCGCCAGGGTCTTGTGCCTGTCCCACTTTGGCCATCAGTTCTGCGACAGGCCGGTGGTACGCAAAGATTTCATTCACTACAAAGATTTAGTGCAGGACAAAATCCACACTCCTCCACACCACTCCATGCGGCCGTCCCGCACTACCCACACGCTACCCACATGGCGGGCGAGTGACGGACAAGTGGGACAGGCCCCTTTGTCTCAGAATTTATTTTTAGGTCAGCTTAGAGATACAGCGCGGAAACAGGCCCTTCGGCCAACCGAGTCCGTGCCGACCAGCGATCCCCGCACACTGACGCTATCCTGCACCCACCAGGGACAGTTTACACTTGTACCAAGCCAATTAACCTACAACCTGCACGTCTTTGGAGTGTGGGAGGAAACCGAAGGTCTCAGTGAAAACCCACTCAGGTCACGGGGAGAACATGCAAACTCCGCACAGACAGCACCCGTAGACGGGATTGAACCCGGGACTCTGCTGCTGCAAGCGCTATAAGGCGGCAACTGCCCCACCGTGACCGTCCTAATAAGTTCATAGGTGACGTTTCGGGTCGGGACCCTTCCTCAGACTGAAATGGACTAGTAGCATAACTGGGATGGGGGAGGGGATGGAGAGAGAGGGAAAGCAAGGGCTATCTGAAGGGGGAGAGGGGAAACGAGAGATATAGAAGGGTAAGGTGTGAAAACAAATGATCAAAAGGAATGCAGGGCAAGGAAGATGTAGAATAAATCATTGTTAGCTAGGGGAAGGTGACAAGGAGGCATACAAAGATAAAATGTAATGAAAGGGTCAGTCAGACTGGTCGGTGAACTCGGATGGGGGAGGGATGGAGAGAGAGGGTAAAGATACAGAGAACAAATGGATGAAAGAAATATATGCAAAAGGACAAATCAAAGCCAGCAACAATGATCAAGTAAAGGTAGAGCCCACAATGGTCCATTGTTGGCTATGGAGGAGGTGATACTCAAGTGGATACAAACAGTGAAACTCAGCAGGATGACAGTGAAACTAGTAGAATGACTAGGCTGGGTCATAAGTGAAAGGAGCGGGATTTGGCCATTCGGCCCATCGTCCACTCCGCCATTCAATAGTGGCTGATCTATCTTTTCCTCCCAACCCCATTCTCCTGCCTTCTCCCCATATCCCCCGACACCAGTACTATCCATGCTTTGTGCTAACCTTACAGCCATGAACATACAACATACATGCCTCTGTGGCCGCGCCAACCCTTTTGACAAGGAATCCTCACCCTCCCGCTGAAGGACCTGTTTCTTGGTACCAATACTCCGCTTCCTCTTGGACTTCAACAGACAATAGAGAATAGGTGCAGGAGTAGGCCTTTCGGCCCTTCGAGCCAGCACCGCCATTCAATGTGATCATGGCTGATCATCCCCAATCAGCACCCCGTTCCTGCCTTCTCCCCATATCCCCTGAAAATGTTTCCTCGTCTCCATTCTAATTGGCTTACCCCTTATTCTTAAATTGTGGCCCCTGGTTCTGGACTCCCCCAACATCGGGAACATGTTTCCTGCCTCTAGCGTGTCCAAACCCTTAACAATCTTATATGTTTCAATAAGATCCCCTCTCATCCTTCTAAACTCCAGAGTGTACAAGCCCAGCCGCTCCATTCTCTCAGTATATGACAGTCCCGCCATCCCAGGAATTAACCTTGTAAACCTACGCTGCACTCCCTCAATAGCAAGAGTGTCCTTCCTCAAATTAAGGGACCAAAACTGCACACAATACTCCAGGTGTGGTCTCACTAGGGCTGTGTACATCTGCGGAAGGACCTCTTTGTTTCTAAACTCAACTCCTCTTGTTATGAAGCCCAAAATGCCATTGGCTTTCTTCACTGCCTGCTGTACCTGCATGCTTACTTTCATAGACTGATGAACAATGACCCCTAGATACCGTTGTACTTCCACTTTTCCCAACTTGACGCCATTTAGAATCATAGAAACATTGAAAATAGGTGCAGGTGTAGGCCATTCGGCCCTTCGAGCCTGCACCGCCATTCAATATGATCATGGCTGATGATCCAACTTAGTATCCGGTACCTGCCTTCTCTCCATACCCCCTGATCCCTTTAGCCACAAGGACCACATCTAACTCCCTCTTAAATATAGCCAATGAACTGGCCTCAACTACCTTCCGTGGCAGAGAATTCCAGAGACTCACCACTCTCTGTGTGAAAAATGATCTTCTCATCTCGGTCCTAAAAGACTTCCCCCTTATCCTTAAACTGTGACCCCTTGTTCTGGACTTCCCCAACATTGGGAACAATCTTCCTGCATCTAGCCTGTCCAACCCCTTAAGAATTTTGTAAGTCTCTATAAGATCCCCCCTCAATCTCCTACATTCCAGCGAGTACAAGCCGAGCCTATCCAGTCTTTCTTCATATGGAAGTCCTGCCATCCCAGGAATCAGTCTGGTGAACCTTCTCTGTACTCCCTCTATGGCAAGATAGTACTTCTCATGAAGCCAAAGAGCTGTACCACATGGAAACAAACCCATTGCCCAAACTTCTCCATGTCAACCAAATTGCCACTCCGGGCTCGTCCAATTTGCCCGCATTTAGCCCCTCTCCTCCGAAACCATTCCTATCCGTATATCTGTCCAAAGATAGACACAAAATGCTGGAATAACAACCACATTGCCACTCTGGGCTCATCCAATTTGCCTGCATTTAGCCCCTCGCCTCAGAAACCCTTCCTCTCCATATATCTGTCCAAAGATAGACACAAACTACTGGAGTAACTCAGTGGGACAGGCAGCATCTCTGGAGGGAAGGAATGGGTGATGTTTCAGGTCGATACCCTTCTTCAGGTTGAAGAACGTCACCCATTCCTTCTCTCCAGAGCTCCTGCCTGTCCCTGCTAAATTACTCCAGTAGTTTGTGTCTACCCTTTGTTTAAACCAGCATCTGCAGTTCCTTCCTGCACACGTGTAGCTGCCCAAATGTATTTTGAAAGACTTAATACTATTATTCGAAACGCAGCATGGAAACACGCCCTTCGGTCCACCGCATCCACGCCAACCAGCGACCACCCCCTGCATTAGCTCTACCCTACACACTAGGGACAATTCACAGAAGCCAATTAACCTACAATCCTGCGCGTCTGTGGACGCGGGCGTCCCGGTAGAGTTGTTGACTTACGGCAATTGCAGCTCCGGAGACCCGTGTTCGGTCCCGACTACGGGCGCTGTCTGCACGGAGTTTGTACGATCTCCCCGTGACCTGCGTGGGTTTTCTCCAAGATCTTTGGATTACACCCACACTCCAAAGACGTACAGATTGGCTTGGTAAGTGTAAATATTGTCCCTAGTATGTGTAGGATGGTGTCAATGTTAATAGGATGGTGGATCTGTGGAATTCTCTGCCACAGAAAGTAGTTGAGGCCAGTTCGTTGGCTATATTTAAGAGGGAGTTAGATGTGGCCCTTGTGGCTAAAGGGATCAGGGGGTATGGAGAGAAGGCAGGTACAGGATACTGAGTTTGATGATCGGCCACGATCATACTGAATGGCGGTGCAGGCTCGAAGGGCCAAAGGGCCTACTCCTGCACCTATTTTCTATGTTTCTATTTGTGGGGCTCACTGGTCGACGAGGACCAGGTGGGCCAAGGGGCCTGTTTCAGCCCAGTATCTCTAAACTATCTATATAACTAAAAGTCTCATCTTGACCACTTCCTGTCTGCGCTGTATATTGATTTTAGAAAAAAATACTACCCTATATCGCTATGATTTTTGGCCATCTTACTCACAGTCCTCCTCCACTGAGGCAGCCCCGAGGATTTTTCCGATCGATGAAAAAAAAAAGTTATGGATGTTTAAAAAACCGTGAGATCAGCTAATTGGTCCTCTTGCCTGTCAATCACCACGATGAAAGTAATGCCCCTTCTGGGGGGTGGGGGGCAGGGCAGGACTATAAAACCCCGGATGCATGAATGTAAGTCAGTCACTCTGGAAGATCGCGAGGGAGAGTCCACGACTGATTCTAAGCTGTGAATCAACTGAACTGTGAGTCTGCAATAAACGATTTGCTAGCCCTTAATGACAATGCAATGAGTTATTTGGCCTGCTTCCACTGCCCGTGCTTGAAACTGGAATGCAAAATTGGAAATGAAGTGACAATGCCATGAGTTTGGCCTGCCCTGTGCTTGAAATGGATTGACTTGACATGAAATGGATTGAAATGGATTGTTGGCATTGTTGGCCCTGCACTCACTGTGCTTGACTTGACGACCCACAACACCCATACTAGTGCTGCATAAAGGCCCCCCCCCCCCCCCCCCCCCCACTGGCCGCCAATATTGGAATTGGTGGAGAGGTGGAATATTGCGTTGGGGGACCAGTCCTCCTGAGTGAAGCTGGGACCCAACGGGTTCCACTTAGTCTAGTACTAAACTAAAAACAGAGCACCTGGAGAAAACCCACAAGGTCACAGGGAGAAGGCACAAACTCCGTACAGACAGCACACACGACAGGATGAAACCTGGGTCTTTAGTGCTGTGAGGCAGCAACTCTTCCTCCATGCTGGCCAACAGCTTCTTCTGGTAACTCATTTCAGCTTCTATTTCTCTAAACCCTTCCTATCCATGTAAATGTCTTTTGAAAGTCGTAATAACATTATTAGAGATACAGCATGAAACACAGAGTCTCTTGCCAAGAGTAGGTGAATCGAGGACCAGAGAGCATAAGTTTAAGGTGAAGGTGTAAACACTTAATAGCAATCCGAGGAGCAACCTTTTCACACATGGGTGTGTGGAACGAGCTGCCAGAGGTAGTTGAGGCAGGGACTATCCCAACATTTAAGAAACAGTTCGACAGGTACATGGATAGGACAGGTTTGGAGGGTTATGGACTGAATGTACGCAAGTGGGACTAGTGTAGCTGGGACGTGTTGGCCGGTGTGGGCAAGTTGGGCCAAATACAATATTAACTCTATACATGCCCTTGACGTTTGTAGATGGTCCCTAGAGTGTAGGATAAAACTAGTGTGCGGAGCGATTGTTGGTCAGTGTGGACTTGGTCTGCCAAAGGGCCTGTTTCCTTGCTGTATCTCCTAAACTAAAGACTCGATGACTCTCTCATTAAAACAGCCTTGATAGGATGCAGATGTTCTCACCTGTTTTTTTTGCTGGGGATTCAGTCGATTTGGTCTCTGGTTGCTTGCTGGTCGATGTTTTGGGGACTACTGCCAAACGAAAAAAGGATGTTAGAAGTAGTGTTTGCCAACTGTCCCATATTAGCCGGGACATCCCGTATATTGGGCAAAATTGGTTTCACCCTTGTCCCGTATTTGACCGCTGCTACTCGGGTCGAGGGGACTGTCGGGTCGGTGCGCCGCATCCCGCCCCTCCTCACCCCATCCCGACGTAGTGCAGCAGCAGCAGCAGCAGCACCTCGCCCGTGGCCCCGTAGGTCGGTCGGCAGCCCGGCCAGCTGTCCGACCTTCAGAGCTTCGCTGACCACCGACACCACCACCACATGGCCGATCATCGGTTCGTGAGTTGGACGGGGCGCCGGACTTTGCGCACGGCCAAAACTCCTCAGCTGGCCCGCCGGCTGGCCTGCCAGAACCCGGGGCTCTGGTGCTGAAAGCACTGCACGGCAACAACTCTACCACTGCACCACCATGGCGCCCAAGAATTGGCTATAGTCTTTTTTTTTAATTACATTTTTAAAAAATGTTAAAGAAAGAAATAAGGTATAAGCAGACGTTAGGCAGGATAGGACATTATTCCTTGGATCACAGGAGGATGAGAAACTGACCAAAATGCCCCAGCTACACTAATCCTTTATAGACGTGGATATGATCATGAGTATTGGACCATGACTTCATTCCTTGGAGTATTAGATCAAAGATTTTATTCCTTGGAGCGCAGGAGGATGAGGGGTGATCTTGCAGAGCTGTATAAGATAACAAGGGGAATATATAGGATGAATGCACAGTCTTTTACCCAGTGGAGGGAATGCACTGTCTTTTACCCAGGGGAGGGAATGCACTGTCTTTTACCCAGGGTAGGGAATGCACTGTCTTTTACCCAGGGTAAGGAATGCACTGTCTTTTACCCAGGGGTAGGGAAATTCAAACATCAGATGACATAAGTTTAAGGTGCGCGGGGAAAGATTTAATCAGAATCAGGGAAGCATTTTTTTTCACACAGAGGGCAGTGCATATTTCGAACGAGTTACCAGAGGTGGTAGTTGAGGAAGGCACTGTAACAACATTGAAAAGACATTTGGACAGGTACATGGATAGGAAAGGATTAGAAGGATATCAAGATCCAAGAGAGTTGATTGTCATGTGTCCCTGATAGGACAATGAAATTCTTGCTTTGCTTCAGCACAACAGAACATAGTAGGCATTGACTACAAAACAGATCAGTGTGTCCATATATATGATTATATAAATACATACCACATGAATAAATAAACTGATCAAGTGCAAATAACAGATAATGGGCTATTAATGTTCAGAGTTTTGTCTGAGCCAGGTTTAATAGCTGATGGGCCACATATGGGCCACATTCGGACAGGTGGGACTAGCATAGATGGGGCACCTTGGTCGGCATGGGGAAGATGGGCCGAAAGGCCTGTTTCTGTTCCGTAGAAGGACGTGGGCCACATGCGGACAGGTGGGACGAGCGTAGATGGGGCATCATGGTCGGCATGGGGAAGATGGGCCGATGGGCCTGTTTCCGTTCTATAGAAGGACGTGGGCCACATGCGGGCAGTTGGGACTAGCTTAGTTGGGGCACCATGGTCAAGTTGGTCTGAAGGGCCTGTCTCCGTTCTGTATGACCCCATGGCCCTATTACTGTGGAGTAAAATGAGAAAGGAAAGATTTGATGGGATATGGGCCAAATGTCGACAGGTGGTAGGGCAGGTAGCATCAATGGGTCGGCATGGGAAAGTTGGGCCGAAGGGCATTGGAAGCTCTTGCAAACACTTTTAACCAGAGCAGCATCCATTCCAGATATGGAGGATTAGGAAAATCTTTACCTGTTTCTAATCGATTTACCGCTGTTGAAATCCAGGCCACAGGTGTAGTGCTTGGTGACTTCGGTCCTGTTGAAACAGGGGCGACATTTTCTCAAAGGTTATTAGAGATGGGGCTCTGCACTTCTCACAAGCATTCACTCACACAAACAGACCAGTCACCCCAATGGTGCTTTTATTAATGTATGTTCAAATTTACAGTGAAATTAATCACCTTGCATACAGTCCAGTAAAGTATTGCTGTACCCAGCTCTGTAGGTTAATTGCATTAGTAACATTAAAAATTGTCACTAGTGTGTGTGGGATAGTGCTAGTGTACGGGGATCACAGGTTCGAACTGGACTTGGCACTGTAGACAAGTAGACAACAGACAATAAGTGCAGGAGTAGGCCATTCGGCCCTTCGAGCCAGCACCGCCATTCAATGTGATCATGGCTGATCATCCCCAATCAGTACCCCGTTCCTGCCTTCTCCCCGTATCCCCTGACTGTGCTATCTTTAAGAGCCCTACCTAGCTCTCTCTTGAAAGTATCCACAGAACCGGCCTCCACCGCCCTCTGAGGCAGATAATCCACAGACTCACAACTCTCTGTGTCAAAAAGTGTTTCCTCATCTCCATTCTAAGTGGCTTACCCCTTATTGTTAAACTGTGTGGCCCCTGGCTCTGGATTCCCCCAACAACGGGAACATGTTTCCTGCTTCTAGCGTGTCCAAACCCTTAATAATCTTCAATAATGTTTCAATAAGATCCCCTCTCATCCTTCTAAACTCCGGAGTGTACAAGCCTAGCCGCTCCATTCTCTCAGCATATGACAGTCCCGCCATCCCGGGAATTAACCTGGTGAACTTACGCTGCACTCCCTCAATAGCAAGAATGTCCTTTCTCAAATTAGGGGACCAAAACTAAGTAAACTAAACTAAACTAATGGTACAGGAGACTGCGAACTATGAGCACCAGCTACATGCTACAAGAAGAACTTCCCAGCAATCAACATTCTATTGAACACCACACAAGACTGAGGCCAACTCCAACTTAACAAGAATCTACAATGAGCTTTCTTTTTAGTTAAACTATATTCTTCAGTTATAGGTTCATAAGTCATAATCATGAGAGGAACATTGGTCTCCATCAGTCAGAGTATTGAGTATAGACGTTAGGAGGTCATGTTGCAGTTGTATGAGATGTTGGCGAGATCACATTTAGAATATTGTGTTCAATTCTGGGCACCATGTTACAGGAAAGATATTGTCAAGCTTGAAAGAGTGCAGAGAAGATTTACGAGGATGTTGCCAGGACTAGAGGGTGTGAGCTACAGGGAGAGGTTGAGTAGGCTGGGTCTCTATTCCATGGAGCGCAGGAGGATGAGGGGAGATCTCATAGAGGTGTACAAAATCATGAGAGGAATAGATCGGGTAGATGCACAGAGTCTCTTGCTTGGAGTAGGGGAATCGAGGACCAGAGGACATAGGTTCAAGGTGAAGGGGAAAAGATTTAATAGGAGTCCGAGGGGTAACTTTTTCGCACAGAGGGTGGTGGGTGTATGGAACAGGCTGCCGGAGGAGGTAGTTGCGGCTGGGGATACCCGGCGTTTAAAAAACACTTAGACAGGTACATGGATAGGACAGGTTTGGTGGGATATGGACCAAACGCAGGCAAGTGGGACTAGGGTAGCTGGGACATTGTTGGTCGGTGTGGGCAAGTTGGGCAGAAGGGCCTGTTTCCACACTGTATCACTCTATAACTCTATGACAGCAGAATTAGGCCATTCAGCCCATCGAGTCTACTCCGCCATTCAATCTTTCCCTCTGAACTCTTCTCCTGCCTTTTCACTGTAACCTTTGACCTCCTTACTAATCACAAACTCATCAATCTCGGCTTTTAAAATATCCACTCACGGCATTTTTATGTGGAGTTTGTGCATTAAAATTGGTGTGAATGCATCCAATTTTAGGCTCCTGTTTTTTGATACGATCTTTTGATGAATTTTCCATTGTTAGACTCTAAAACATGTACAACAGCATCTGCAGTTCCATCCTAAAATCAGTTTAGTTCAGGTCATTTTCATGTTTACCGAGGTACAGTGAAAAGCTTTTCGTTGCTTCCCAACCCGTCAGTAGAAAGACTATGGTCAGGAATTGCAGCGAATTGTGGACACAGCCCAGACCCTCACACAAGCCAACCTCCCTTAACAGTACGAGTTCATTCATAGAAACATAGAAAATAGGTGCAGGAGAAATTCGGCCCTTCGAGCCTGCACCGCCATTCAATATGATCATGGCTGATCATCCAAATCAGTATCCTGTACCTGCCTTCTCTCCATACCCCCTGATCCCTTTAGCCACAAGGGCCACATCTAACTCCCTCTTAAATATCGCCAATGAACTGGCCTCAACTACCTTCTGTGGCAGATAATTCCAGAGACTCACCACTCTCTGTGTGAAAAATGTTTTCCTCATCTCGGATCACAAAATACATTTAAACATAAACAGCCACCACAGTCACTCCTCCACATTCCATTTGAGGTAGGTGGGGGGGGGGGGATCTCAGCTCCCCCGCTCCGGGCGATCGGAACCCAGGCCGGGGCTAGTCGAACGTCGTGCGGCTTTTAGAGCTTCCTGACGCCGGTCTCTTACCCGAGACTGATATTTTAATTACCAGACGCATGATTTGGAGAAGAGCAGATTTTTATGTTTACTTGACTTTATCCCCCATTTTATAAAACGGATGATGCACTGGTCTATTTCGTGATTCGGTAGGAATTCCCCCTTATCCTTGGACCGTGACCCCTTGTTCCGGACCTCCCCAACATCGGGAACAATCTTCCTGCATCTAGCCTGTCCAACCCCTTAAGAATTTTGTAAGTTTCTATAAGTTCCAAGAGCTCTCCCGAGTTTGCCCTGATTCGAACTCGGAGATTTACGGTAATGGCCACTCGTCGGTACTTGGGGCTCTTGTGGACATTTTTCAACATATTGAAAAATCTTCACGAGTCTTCCCGTGCTTACCTGCCGTTAGCAAGTCTTGTCGAGTACCTGCCGTTAGCGTTAAGACGTCCCCGAGCTCCGACGTACCCGCTACGTTCATGCTCCGTGCTTACCACGAGTCTGATTTTTTTTAAACTCGGGAGAGCTCTTGGAATGAGCTCATACCGTGGGACAGGGCTATTAGATTGACTCCATCTACACCTCACGCTGCCTCGGCAAGGCCAGCAGCATCATCAAGGACCAGTCTCACCCCGGCCACTCCCTCTTCTCCCCTCTCCCATCAGGCAAAAAGTATAGAAGTGTGAAAACGCACGCCACCAAATTCAGGGACAGTTTCTTCCCGGCTGTTATCAGGCAACTGAACCATCCTACCACAATCAGACTGTGGTCCTGAATTACTATCTACCTGATTGGTGACCCTCGGACTATCCTTGATCGGACTTTGCTGGCTTTGCCTTGCACTAAATGTTATTCCCTCATCATGTATCTGTACACTGTGGACGGCTCGATTGTAATCATGTATTGTCTTTCTGCCGACTGGTTGGCACGCTACAAATGCTTTTTCCTGTATCTCGGTACACGGGACAGTAAACTAACTGGGAAGGGTGGGAAAAGGTTTCTGCTTTTTCACCTGGTTTTGATGCTTCAGGCTTTTGTGCGCCAGGACTCCTTGGTGTTGTGGTGGTCGGCCGATGAGTAGTCATGGCTGGAAGAGGAAAGCAGAGTTTACACAGGGCCCTGCGTGGGGTATAATACAGAGTCTGCAGCAGCAAACAGGCCATTCAGTCCGACTGAGGTGTGGCGGATCTGGGGCTACTTCCATGCCAACCCCATCACTAGGATCTAGGACTATTGCCAGTGAGGGAGTGCAGCGTAGGTTCACCAGGTTAATTCCCGGGATGGCGGGACTGTCATATGCTGAAAGAATGGAGCGGCTGGGCTTGTACACTCCGCAGTTTAGAAGGATGAGAGGGAATCTTATTGAAACATATAAGATTGTTAAGGGTTACACAAAAAGCTGGAGAAACTCAGCGGGAGCGGCAGCATCTAAGGAGCGAAGGAGATAGGCGACGTTTCGGGTCGAGACCCTTCTTAAGGGTTGGACACGCTAGAGGCAGGAGACATGTCCCCGATGTTGGAGGAGTCCAGAACCAGGGGCCGCACAGTTGAAGAATAAGGGGTAAGCCATTTGGAACGGAGATGAGGAAACACTTTTTCTCACAGTTGAGAGTTGTGAGTGTGGAATTCTCTGCCTCAGAGGGCGGTGGGGGCTGGTTCTCTGGATGCTTTCACGAGAGAGCTAGATAGGGCTCTTAAAGATAGCGGAATCAGGGGATATGGGGAGAAGGCAGGAACGGGGTATTGATTGGGTATGATCAGCCATGATCACATTGAATGGCGGTGCTGGCTCGAAGTGCCAAATGGCCCACTCCTGTACCTATTGTCTCTTGCCACCTATATGAGCTGACATTACTTCCATGCCCATCCCACCTATATGATCTAGGACTGCTAGCATCCCAATCCCAATACCATGATCTAGGACTACTTCCATGGCGAGACCACCGCTATGATCTGAGACTACTAGCATGGCAATCCCACCAATAAGATCTAGGACTACTACCATGGCAACCCCACCACTATTATCTCGTACTACCATGGCAATCCCACCACTATGATCTAGGACTAATTGCATGCATCATCCCAGTGCTATGATCTGAGACTACTACCATGGCATGGCCACCAATATAATCTAGGACTACTTCAATGCCCATCCCAACACAATGATCTGAGACTACTACCATGGAAATCCCACCAATAGGATCTCGTACTTCCATGCCAATCCCACCACTAGGGTCTTGGACTACTTCCATGCCAATCCCACCAATATAATCTCGTACTTCCATGCCAATCCCACCAATATGATCTTGGACTACTTCCATGGCAATCCCACCACTAGGACCTGAGTCTACTACCATGTCATGATCACCAGTATGATCTAAGACTACTCCCAAGCCCACCCCACCACTAAGATCTAAGACCACTTCTAAGCCAATGCCACCACCATGATCTGACCATGACGTGCTGGCTTGTGGGTTAATTCACTTGTCCAAATTGTCCCCGTTGTGCAGGATAAAACTAGTGGACGATCGCTGTTCGGCGTGGACTTGGTGGGCCGAAGGGCCTGTTTCCACTCTGTATCTCGTTAGTTTTCGTTTTACAAAAGCAAACAGGCCCTTCGGCCCACCGAGTCTGTGCCAACCAGTGATCCCCACACGCTAACACTATCCTACACACACTCGGGACAATTTGCACTTTACCAAGCCAATTAACCTACAAACCAGTACGTCTTTGGAGTGTGGGAGGAAACCGAAGATCTCAGAGAAAACCCACGCAGGTCACGGGGAATCCGTGCAAACTCCGCACAGACAGCACCCGTAATCGGGATGGAACCCGGGTCTTCCGGTGCTGCATTCGCTGTAAGGCAGCAACTCTACCGCTGCGCCACCGTGACTGCCCGAAGTGTGTAGGAAGGAACTGCAGATGCTGGTTTACACCGAAGATAAGACACAAAATGCTGGAGTAACTCAGCGGGACAGGCAACGTCACTGGAGAGAAGGAATGGGCGACGTTTCGGGTCGAGACTCTTTCATCATCTGAAAGTCAGAGGAGAGGGAGTGGCAGAGATAAGGAAGGGTAAGGTGTGACGATCAGACATCATCAGAGATGAGAATCGAGGAAACTGCAGAATGGATCATTGTTAGCTTGGAGAAGGTGACAATAAAGCAAACAGAGATAAAATGTAAACAGGGGGACAGTCGGACTGGTCGGAGAAGAGGGAGGGGATGGAGAGAGAGGGAAAGCAAGGGTTACTTGAAGTTAGAGAAGTCAATGTCACACCGCTGGGGTGTAAGCTTGCCTGAACCAAATATGAAAAAACAAAAATGTGAATACTGGTAAGAAGTTCTGAGATATGTTCTGAAGTGTTTTCGAAGATCGGAGTATTGGCACAAGATTTATGGCTTCCATGAAGAATCACAGGAAGATAACTGTGGCCACATTATACCTATGGTCAGATGAGGTCCTCACCAGTTTGCGTTCTGTTGGCCTCTGGCTTGGATGCGAATGTAGCCCGTGGTTTTTCTGTTGAGAGAGGGAGAGAGCATGAAGAACTGATCGGGGCGATATCGGATGCTAAGACTTAAGGGCCTGTCCCACTTACGTGTCCTTGGCACGCAGATTACGTGACCCCGTGGTGGCGTTGAGGCGCATGTGCATCGTGTGGCCGTGCGGGGCCGGTCCCACTGAGAAGCGTGGAGGGGTATGTAGTTGTGCGCGACATTGTGCGGGGCTCCGAAATTTTTGTAACGAACAAAATCTTCGCGCGCCAACGGCCTGTCGCGGAACTGACGGCCCAAGACCCTGGCGCGACGCAACATCTCACCTGCAACAGCAGCAGAAGCAGGCAAACGATCGCCGAGCTTAAGACCCTTCTTTCGGGTCAAGACCCTTCTTTCAGACTGAAGAAGAGTCTCGACATGAAACGTCACCCATTGCTTCTCTCCAGAGATGCTGCCGGTCCCGCTGAGTTACTCCGGCATTTTGCGTCCATCTTCAAATGACGTCACGCGCTCCAGGCGGCTGTGCGGTCGAATGAAGTCGCGCCCGACCTTCGCGGGACCGTCGCGGCTCAACGCGACCATGAGGTCGCGTAATTTGCGTGCCAAGGACACGTAAGTGGGACAGCCCTGAGGGAGTGCAGCGAAGGTTCACCAGACTGATTCCTGGGGTGTCAGGACTGTCTTATGAACAAAGACTGCACCGACTCGGTTTATACTCTCTAGAATTTAGGAGACTGAGGGGGGATCTTATAGAAACTTACAAAATTCTTAAGGGGTTGGACAGGCTAGATGCAGGAAGATTGTTCCCGATGTTGGGGAGGTCCAGGACAAGGGGTCACAGCTTAAGGATAAGGGGGAATTCCTTTAGGACCAAGATGAGAAGGACTTTTTTCACACAGAGAGTGGTGGGTCTCTGGAACTCTCTGCCACAGAGGCTAGTTGAGGCCAGTTCATTGGCTATATTTAAGAGGGAGTTAGATGTGGCCCTTGTGGCTAAGGGGATCAGAGGGTATGGAGAGAAGGCAGGTACGGGATACTGAGTTGGATGATCAGCCATGATCATATTGAATGGCGGTGCAGGCTCCAAGGGCCGAATGGCCTACTCCTGCACCTAATTTCTATGTTTCTATGTTTCAAGGTGATCACGGCTGATCTTTCCCAATCAGTCCCCCATGTGTATCAAGGAACTGCAGATGCTTGCAAAATCGAAGGCAGACCCAAATTGCTGGAGTAACTCAGCGGGTGAGGCAGCATCTCTGGAGAGAAGGAATGGGCGATGTTTCGGTTCTAGACCCTTCTTCAGGCTGATGTCAGGGGAGGGGGCGGGACAGAGACAGAATGTAGTCGGAGACAGTAAGACTGGTGGGAGAACTGGGAAGGGGAGGGGATGGAGAGAGAAAGCAAGGGCTGTCTGAAGCTTTCTCCCCATATCCCTTGATTCCGTTCCCCCCAAGAGCTATATCCAACTCTCTCTTGAATACATCCTGTGAATTGGCCTCCACTGCCTTCTGTGGCAGAGAATTCCACAGAATGAATCACATTGAATCACATTCAATCCGAATCCGACCTTTCTGTCCTGGGCCTCCTCCATGGCCAGAGTGAGTCCCACCGCAAATTGGAAGAGCAGCACCTCATATTTCACTTGGGCAGTTTACACCCCAGCGGTCTGACAATTGACTTCTCCAATTTCAGGTAGTCCCTGCTTTCTCCCTCCTTCCCCTCCCCTTTTCAGCTTTCCCACAGCCCACTGTCTCCGCCTCTTCCTTTCTTCTTCCCACCCCCCCCCCCCCATCAGTCTGAAGGAGGGTCTTGACCGAAAACATCTCCCATTCCTTTTCTCCAGAGATGCTGTCTCTCCCACTGAGTTACTCCAGCATTTTCAATTTTACCAGCATCTGCAGTTCTTTCTTACACACGGGGTACTGACTCTGGATGATCAGCCACGGTCATATTGAAGGGCGGTGCTGGCTCGAAGGGCCCAAATGGCCTACTCCTGCACCTATTGTCTATGTTTCAATGTTGCCTCTCTCTTCGGAAGTGGCAATACCAATTGCCAATCGTGTCTATCTTCAGTGCTGACCAACATTTGCACTTCCTTCCTGCACACTAAAGGGGCTGTCCCACTGCGGCAACCTAATTGGCGAGTTTAGAAGAGTTTAGGAGAGTTTGAAAAAGTGTCATGTTGAAGACCTCCTTCGACTATGTAGAAGTCCTACCACTATGTTGAAGACTAGCTTCGACTAGCTTCGGGAAAATTAGACACTGAATAGTGGCGCATGAAGCCGACATCCTTCGATCTCCTTCGTCCTCCCTTCGACTATGTGGAAGACTATCTACAACCACTTTCGACTACCCTCGATTACCTACGATTAACATGTCGACCAACTACCACTAAATCTACGAGTACATTTTTTTTTCCATTTTTCAATTTTTTCCATGGCGACCTTTTTATTACTCGTGGGCATTTTTCAACATGTTGAAAAAAACGCCGCCACCTAGCTGAGGCTTTCGAGTACGCGGGGACCACCCTCGAACATGAGGGCGAGTTAAGGGCCTGTCCCACTCAGGAGACCTAAACAGCAACCTCTGGTGACCTTGCCCGCCACACAAAAACAAATCAAGGTTGTTGTGACCTGCAACCTCCTACCACCTCCCATGCATATGTTGAAAACCTTCCTCGACTATGAAGAAAACCGGCTTCCACTAGACCTGCGACTAAAAAATGATCGATCTTTAAAACGGCAACCTATTTTTAGTCGAGGCCGGTTTTAATCATCATGGAAAAAATAGCAGCAACCTAGATGAAGCCTCGACCACCTCGGAAACCACTTTTGACCATTAGGGAGAGTGACCAAAACCTCCGGTGACCTTATGGAAACCTTGGATGGCGGACAAGGTCACCAGAGGTTGCTGTTTCGGTCTCCTAAGTGGGACAGGCCCTTCATTCCAAAGACCTCCTAGGACCTCGTGTCGACCATGCTGCGAGTACGCGTCGAGGGCAAACTCGTCAGAACTCGCGGATCAGGTCGCCCAAGTGGGACAGCCCCTTTAAGACAATGGACAATAGGAGATTCAATGTAAGGAAACATATAAGATTATTAAGGGCTTGGACACGCTAGAGGCAGGTAACATGTTCCCGATGTTGGGGGGAGTCCAGAAACAGGGGCCACACAGTTTAAGAATAAGGAGTTCTGTCCCACTTAAGAAACCTGAACGGAAACCTCTGAAGACTTTGTGCCCCACCAAAGGTTTCCGTGCGTTTCCCGGAGGTTTTTGTCCTCCGGCAACCACCTTCAACTAGCATCGCAACCGGCTTCGACTAAAAAATCACCGATTTTTTTAAACGGAAACCACTTTCAACCATTAGGGAGAGTGACAAAAACCTCCGGGAACCGCACGGAAACGCAAAGTCTCCAGAGGTTTCCGTTCAGGTTTCCTATGTGGGACAGGGGCATTAGCCATTTACAACGGAGACGTGGAAACACTTTTTCTCACAGAGAGTGGTGAGTCTGTGGAATTCTCTGCCTCAGAGGGCGGTGGAGGCCGGTTCTCTGGATGCTTTCAAGAGAGAGTTAGATAGGGCTCTTAAAGATAGCGGAGTCAGGGGATATGGGGAGAAGGCAGGAACAGGGGTACTGATTGGGGATGATCAGCCATGATCACATTGCATGGCGGTGCTGGCTCGAAGGGCTGAATGGCCTCCTCCTGCACCTATTGTCTATTGTGTATTGTCTAGACGTGCGTTAGACGCTGGGAATACCTGTGTAGCAGATGAAGGGTCGTGGGTTACCACACTCGGCGTTGAGCCAGACTTGTCTGTTGACGTACACACAGGCGAGGGGATTGGTGCCGGCTTCCTGCGGATTCCACATCTCCCACTTGGTGTGGTTAAACACCTCCCCCGTCGTCCATCCCCATTCGTTGGAGGACTGGTTTTGCTTGTGAAGTCCGATCCACTCCCCTTGTTGGGCTTGGCGTGCAACCTGGGCCCAGTCCTCCGGGCTCCGGACACTGGCCAGATCCCGGTAGTGGCTCCGGCAGTAATCACGCGCCTCGGTCCAGTTCTTCAGCTGCTCCACTCGATGGTATTCCCTCTCCGGGGACCGACCGCTCTGGGACAGGCCTGGCCACAGCCATGTAAAATTAAAACACAGAAAAAAATCAGCTCATATCTCCCGTAACCCGGAAGGACACTATTGCCATAGAGGGAGTGCAGCGAAGGTTCACCAGACTGGTTCCTGGGGTGTCAGGACTGTCTTATGAACAAAGACTGCACCGACTCGGTTTATACTCTCTAGAATTTAGGAGACTGAGGGGGGATCTTATAGAAACTTAGAAAATTCATAAGGGGTTGGACAGGCTAGATGCAGGAAGATTGTTCCCGATGTTGGGGAGGTCCAGGACAAGGGGTCACAGCTTAAGGATAAGGGGAAATCCTTTAGGACCGAGATGAGAAGGACTTTTTTCACACATAGAGTGGTGGGTCTCTGGAACTCTCTGCCACTGAGGGTAGTTGAGGCCAGTTCATTGGCTATATTTAAGAGGGAGTCAGATGTGGCCCTTGTGGCTAAAGGGATCAGAGGGTATGGAGAGAAGGCAGGTACGGGATACTGAGTTGGATGATCAGCCATGAACATATTGAATGGCGGTGCAGGCTCGAAGGGCCGAATGGCCTACTCCTGCACCTAATTTCTATGTTTCTATGTAACCAACTTTCCCCCACTGTGATCAGGCAACTGGCCGTTATCAGGCGTTCTTTTAGGAAGGAGATGAGGAGGAATTTCTTCCGAAGAAGGAAAACGACCTTTCTGTCCTGGGCCTCCTCCACGGCCAGAGTGAATCCCACCGCAAATTGGAGGAGCAGCACCTCGTATTTCGATTGGGCAGTTTACATCCCAGCGGTATGAACATTGGCTTCTCCAATTTCAGGTAGTCCCTGCTTTCTCCCTCCTTCCCCTCCCCTTCCCAGCTCTCCCACAGCCCACTGTCTCCGCCTCTTCCATTCTTCTTCCTGCCCCCCCCCCACCCCCCACATCAGCCTTAAGAAGGGTCTCGACCTGAAACGTCACCTATTCCTTCGCTCCATAGATGCTGCCTCGCCCGCTGAGTTTCTCCAGTTTTTTTGACTACCCAGGAATTTCTTCAGTCAGAGGGTGGTGAATTTGTGGGATTCTTTGCCATAGAAGGCTATGGAGGCCAAGGCGGTGGATATTTTCGTGGAATTCTCTGCCTCAGAGGGCGGTGGAGGCCGGTTCTCTGGACGCTTTCAAGAGAGAGCTAGATAGGGCTCTTAAAGATAGCGGAGTCAGGGGATATGGGGAGAAGGCAGGAACGTGGTACTGATTGGGGATGACCAGCCATGATCACATTGAATGGCGGTGCTGGCTCGAAGGGCCGAATGGCCTCCTCCTGCACCTGTTGTCTATTGTCTGTTGCTTTTGGTTTCGGATTTTCAGCATCTGCAAAATTTTACGCTTATTTAATTTTTCCCGGAGATTCCTGCGTTCCCAAACGGAGCTCGGGTAGAGTCAGGAGCAGGGGGTGCACATGGTTCCTTCCCCCCCCAACCCCATCCATTCCCTTAACCCCTCTCTACAGATTAGGAGAAGGGGAGGTGCAACGAGACCAGGGTGTGCTTGTACATCAGTCACTGAAAGAAAGCATGCAGGTAGGTGCAGCAGGTAGAGAAGAAAGCCAATGGCATTTAGTTTGAGTTTTAGTTTTAGAAACAGGCCCTTCGGCCCACCGGGTCCATGCCGACCAGCGATCCCCGCACGCTACACACTATCCTACACACACTAAGGACAATTTTAAATTTACACCAAGCCAATTAACCTACAAACCCGCACGTCTTTGGAGTGTGGGAGGAAACCGAAGATCTTGGTGAAATCCCACGCAGGTCACGGGGAGAACATGCAAACTCCGTAGAGACAGCACCCGCAGTCGGGATCAAACCCGGGCCTCCGGCGCTGCATTCGCTGTAAGGCAGCAACTCTACCGCTACGCCACCGTTGCGAGAGGATTTGAGTTTAAGGGCAAGGAAGTCGTATTGCAGTTGTACGGGGCCCTGGTGAGACCGCACCTGCAGTATTGTGTGCAGTTTTGGTCTCCTAATTTGGGGAAGGACATTCTTGCTATTGAGGGAGTGCAGCGTAGGTCCACCAGGTTAATTCCCGGGATGGCGGGACTCTCATATGATGAAAGAATGGGTCGACTGGGCTTGTATTCACTGGAATTTAGAAGGATGGGAGGGGATCTTAGAGAAAAATATAAAATTCTTAAAGAATTGGGCAGGCAAGATGCAGGAATTGTTTTCCCGATGTGGGGGAGTCCAGAACCATGGGTCACAGTTTAAGAATAAGGGGTAGGCCATTTAGAGGGTTAGCGTGAGAGAAACATCCCGGGAATTAACCTTGTAAACCTACTCTGCACTCCCTCAATAGCAAGAATGTCCTACCTCAAATTAGGGGACCAAATACTCCAGGTGTGGTCTCACTAAGGCCCTGTACAACTGCAGAAGGACCTTTTTGCTCCTATATTCGACTCCTCGTGTTATAAAGGCCAACATGCCATTCGCTTTCTTCACTGCCTGCTGTACCTGCATGCTTACTTTCATAGACTGACGTACAAGGACCCCCAGATCCCGTTGTACTTCTCCCTTTCCCAGCTTGACGCCATTTAGATAGGGAGGGGGGGAGGGGTGGGAGGGGGCGAGAGATACATCTCGGAGAGAATGAAAGGAAAATTTACACCCAGTCAACAAGGGCACTTTTAATTACAGCTGTAGACGGCTTGCTTCATGCAAAGCAAGGCGTTCTAACTCTGAAGATAGACACACAAAAAGCTGGAGTGACTCAGCGAATCAGGCAGCAACTCTGGAGAAATGGAACAGAAGATGTTTTGGGCGAGACCCTTCTTCAGACAGAGAGTCAGGGGAGAGGGTCGTTAGTGGAATGAAAAGGTGCAGAACATATTCGAGCCAGTGCCGATGACCGAGGAAAGGTGGAGCCCACAATGGTCCATTGTTGGCTGTGGAAGAGATGATAAGGATTTGGACACGATACAGGCAGGAAACATGTTCCTGATGTTGGGGGAAGTCCAGAACCAGGGGCCACACAGTTTAAGAATAAGGGGGTTGGCCATTTAGAAGGGAGATGAGGAAAACAAATTTCACCCAGAGAGTTGTGAATCTGTGGAATTCTCTGCCACAGAAGGCAGTGGAGGCCAATTCACTGGACGTTTTCAAGAGAGAGTTCGATTTAGCTCTTAGGGATAACGGAATCAAGGGATATGGGGAGAAAGCAGGAACGGGGTACTGATTTTGGATGATCAGTCATGATCATATTGAATGGTGGTGCTGGCTCGAAGGGCCGAAGGGCCAACTCGTGCACCTATTTTTCTATGTTTCACCGAATGGGTGAGCAGTGACCTTACCTTGAGCCAGGAGAAGTAGGAGCACCACACCTCTGTACATACTTCCTGCACCTGAAGTGACCCAGACACTTGCACACTCAATGGGAACTGAAAAACAAAGTCAGATAGCAGTGTAAGAACCAAAGGCCTGGCCATAACAAGAGGATTTCAGTACAGGAGTAGAGAGGTTCTTCTGCAGTTGTACAGGGCTCTGGTGAGGCCACATCTGGAGTATTGTGTACAGTTTTGGTCTCCTAATTTGAGGAAGGACATCCTTGTGATTGAGGCAGTGCAGCGTAGGTTCACTAGATTGATAGATGGCAGGACTGTCATATGAGGAAAGATTGAAAAGACTAGGCTTGTATTCATTGGAGTTTAGAAGGATGAGGGGGAATCT